>JAMZAV010002711.1:0-149847 GCA_024449915.1 Sweltsa coloradensis
ACCACAATAAACCCAATATTTCAAAGTATTATACTAGAATTCCCAAAATATTTTTAACACAAAATCACTAAAGCACAAAAAATAACAATGCGTTCCGAAATTACACCCCTTCTTGGTAATCACTAATTATCATATTTTGACGGAACCACTTGCCCTAATTACAAAATCAAATCGTATAGTGGATTTTCAGATAAGGTATTCGAGTACGTCAATAATGGCATTTTTTTTTTTACAAAATTATCCTAGGTCACGAGGCTCATAAATCGTTCCCGTGTTATTTCTAATGGGAGCTATTTTGCCGGTGGGACCTAGCGAAAAAATTATCAAGTTGGGCCTAAAAGGCTAAAAGCACAGCATATAGAACTTAGATGCACCATTTCTATCGGAATCAATCTTAAATTCACATGGACCAGTTTCCGACCACTCTATTCGCGCCGATGAGTGATTGGGCAGTGGTGTAGCACGCGACTATCGCGCTTCCAGAGGCGACCACTGCTTTTGTCCACCACACGTATCTTAACGAATCACATTGCAGACACGTGTACTAGTGACGAAAAACTGTGGTCGCCTCTGGAAGCGCGATAGTCGCGTGCTACACCACTGCCCAATCACTCAGCGACGCGCAGAGTGGTCGGAAAGTGCAGGTTTCCAAGCGCCAAATGCTTGAAGATCTACAAGTAAACTCTGAAATAACCAATTACCTCATTTCTACAAAGTGGGCAGTTCATCTGTCTCTGGTTTGCATCCACCGCGCATTCTGTGCACAGACATAGATGCCCACACAACATTGCCGCATGTGTTGGCCTTTCAACCATACACATTACACATACAGGATCCTCGTGCTGTAGCTCGGCTTGGTCCTGGGCGGTTGGGTCTTGGGCGGCTTGGTCCTGGGCGGCTGGGTCTTGGGCGGCTTGGTCCTGGGCGGCCGGTGCGAGTGGCGCTTCGGGCTCATCCAACCCAACAACGTCGATTTCTTCTTCTTCCTCGTCGTCGTCGGATCCGTCAACCCATGGCCTCCACTGGGCTGCAGCCACTACTGGTGGAGCAGGCGCTACCGGGGGGGCGTCGGGCATTACATCCGGAACCAGACGGTTTTCGGCTATGAATTGCCGCTCCAGTTCGGCGAAGTGGTTTTCATATGCGTGGGCCATGAAGCAGACAAACCCAAACGCGTTGTATGCACCATGCGTTAGTCTATGGTTAGCTAACATTATGTTGTTGTCCACCGTGAGGTTCTTGTTTTTAGCCCTGCCTCGGATCCTAGCCCCCCTGGCTGCCAGAATCGCTTCTCGGGTCTCCTTCCCGTCCCAGGCTACGAGTTTGTCTGAAAAAGTATCATGAACGTGTTTATAAACATAGTTACATATTTTGAAAGTGTCAGATCTGGACTCAACACTCAACATGAGGGGAGGGAGGGGCAAAGACACTATACAAAATTCAAATTGCGAATATATTATGTTTCCCTCTTCGTATGTGCTGAACTTCCAATTGAACAGGAAAAGAACACATTTCGGATTGTTCCTCGGGGTTTGTAATGTTATAATTCATGCGACAACTGTCTTGTCGATCATCACTGACAACTTAGCAAATAAAACCACAGAGCTCAAATTTCCTTCAGTCGTTGGCACGGCTAGACTATTCTTAGTCAACAAGTTGTTGTTTGAGTTACTAAATGGACCCCCAGAATCTCCTGTAATCGTTGTTAATCAACCAAATATTGCTCACTCAGATCTGTAGTACTAAACAAAACTAAGTACATGAACGATGCATGTGACGTGGAATAATTTATATAAGTTACACAATAAAATAATTTTAAAAATGCACTCAATGTTATTGATTATTGAACCCTCGTAAACAGAGTGGAATGTTCCGATTCTCAAATAAATACCGGAATGGCATCCCATCCTGTTTTAAGCCCCGTTACGCCACACTAGAAACACTTCACTACATTATATTTCCCGTACCTACGAAAACCCATATATTGGGACTGACGCCGAAAGTTGCTAGGAGTTGTCGGTGGAAACTCTCGACGTTGTTGTTAGTGCGGTGTGACTTTCCGTACACCGACAGACGCTGAACAGTAACCACGCCAATCCAATAGCGCCGCACGTAATCGCAAAGCGTCTGCGATAGGTTGCGAGCAGCTAGCGTCTGGATTTCATGCAACCTTAGCTGCAAATAAATGGGAAAATAGAAATGCACTTGTATGTGTTTACAACGTTAATGAGAACAAAAATATGTTCGGTATTTCATTTCCAAATTTCGATTGTGTTGCTAGATATATTATAAAGTTAGTTAGTTATAGTTATTGGGGTTTTAGGGCAAATAGAGAAAATATTTTTATCGTAGAATGAATGAAGTATCAAATCAATTATAAAAGTAGATAAGTTAATTACCGTAATATTGTTTAGTGTGTTTAATTGTAATACCTGTATGGCGTTCAGGCCTTCCAGAATTCTGTTCGGAGGAAGAAGTGCTAGCGCGATTATTCTCTTAACCATATCTCTTATGCTATCATCTTCTCTCATCAAGGGAACCAAGCCGAGATTTTGGAATTTTCCCCAAATTGCCTGAAACATTAAATTAAAACGTCATTGTGTGAGTGTTTTTGGTGGTGGGGGTGGGGTGGGGGAGAGATTTCTTCCGTTCCAAAGTAAATTTCTATTGTGGGATTAGGTATAGCAGTCATTGGCAGTGTTGGATTTGACCTTATTATGCCGTTTTGAGAACGCTCTTTATAGTTGCGTTGATGGATGAGTTTGTGGCCTATATCTCCATGCATTACAAAAATTGTGATAGCGCGACTTTCATTAAAAAAATATTTGATTGTACTTAACTGATGGCAAACAGATAAATGAAAACATTACATTACGACGATTTTCACGAGTAATATATTTTGGATTGAGCCCAAAAATATGACAGTTCTAACAAACCACAAGAGCTATTTTTTCATCTAATTTTGATTATTGCGTTGAATAATTATTTATTTGTGTAATTATAAATGGGTGTTAGCAAATAATTTGTGTAAGTATTGTTAATAAGATCTTGAAACGTGGAATTTATTAATTGATGTAGAAGCCGTAGAGGTAGTAGCATAATGAGTGTACATACTTGTCCGTAGTGAAAATAACACCCGCTAATCTCAGCTGCGGGGAATGCCCCGTGCAGCGAGTTTTGTAATGCCCGCTCAAAATCGGTCATTATGGTGGTAGGGCGCATATGTGGCGCTAGCTCTTTCACGAATGCGAATAGCATGTCATAAGCCACTTGCGAACGCCTGGACATTAACGCGTACACTGCTGCGAATGTCTGAAACGAATATAATATCATGTGAATAATGGGAATATGTGGTTGACATAAACAGATATGTTAGTATATACGTAAGGTGACCATATTTTGAAAGTTACAAACCGAGACAATTACTAAAGTGTAAACATATGTACCCCACGGACCATTTCGGGGTCTGGGGCAGAGCCCCCAGCCGCCAGAGGCAATTTTTTAAAAGATATATGTTAGTCAAATGTCCCGAAAATAGCTTTCTGACATGAAAATATAAATTGAATATGGTTGTAATGTGTACATTTTTGTAGTCATAAAATCTTTATTTAGTGGTTCAAAATTAATAGTACAAAACAAAATACAAACATTCAGCACATAATAATGTTTTGATGAGGGCATCTTACTAATGAAGGCCTAGTCAATAAGATAAAGATAATTTGAAAATGAATTTAATTTTTATTATATGGATGGTTAAACTTTTTCTTTACAACGAAATAATAAGTGTAGGTATGTAATTAATCAAAAACGTAGTTCAGTTGTATGATTGGTACATTTTGGTTTTCCATTTCTTATAAACAAAACCAATGCAAATAATGACACAGAAAAAGTAAGTGGTGTGTGTTCGAGTCGAGTCCGAGTACTTCGTATTTTATTCAATTTCATCTTTACTGACTGTATTTACAATATTATGTACAATATAAATTTTGTTAATTGATGTTAGTCTAAATGTAGGCTCCAAACGTGAAGACCATCTAATTGATTTAAAAATGTAACCTATATGACCTGATATTTTATAGGCGCCAAACTCTAGGCTGCCTAAATGCTTAAAGAATAACTCACATTGAGAGTGAGACAATTAAGTACGAAGGAGTAAGACTAAACATTTTATTCCATCACCGTTCATGGCCTGTGGCGGTCCTGTCCATCACGGACCTTGCCGCCCCCCCCCCCCCCCAACAAAAACCAAAGATAAGTGTAGTGCAAAATCACCTATAACAGCTGACGCACACATATGAAGAGAAATTAGTGCACAGAAATGAGTAGCCTTTTGTGTGTCCTTCAACCCGAATAAGTAACTACAACTTACATACACAATCGAACTCTTATATACATGTTCAAATAGTCTATGGTTCAATATACAAACACAAACACACACCCAGGAAGGAAATAGTTTTTTCAACAGTTTCCTTTCTATTACATAATAGTTTATATTTAAATTACATAGTGAATTTGATACGTACATGACCCATGAGAACAAAGTGGATAGTAAATAGCTGCGAGATATCTTGTGGAGCTCGTGGTACGATCTAAATAGAGAAGAACATCAGAGTATGTTACAGGCAATTCTCCAATTAAGAAGCTCGAAATGCTGGGGTAAATCTCATATCATTGACCGTAATAAAAATAAAAAATAGAATGTGCAAATCTATAATTATTCTAGGTTGATATTTTTCAGAAAATCGAATCGATTTCAATATATTTTTAATACCTTAACGAACAATGATAAATAAGCTTAATTTGTTGATGATCACAATGGAACAAAAGTTATTCGTCTACGTGGAATAATTTAAATATGTTATTTTTACAGTTTAACCTCTACTACTCGAGTGGTATGTCGATCGGGCATGAATACTGACTGTTCTTTTGACTGGGGTCTCGATGGCGTTAGCTCAAGCGTCACGCGCGTGACTCTTATTCGGAGGGTAGACGGAGGCACAGATAACAGAGTACCACGTAGTGTATCATCTGTGACGGAGGGATTCCATCCTTCGACTATCCTGACTAATGGTATTCAAAATTTTCTCAGTCATTGGAGGAGCACTGGAATTGAGTCTTTCAAATAACCATTTGAAAATATTTTTCAACTACACCACAATTATTCAAATTGCCTGAAGCGGACAAACTGGATTGAATAATTACTTTGCCAGAGGTGGGTATCGATCCCAAAACCCCGTGAATGAGAGTCTCGTGTTTTACGCTTGAGCTTAATCTCTTGGTAAAAAAAATGCACTATGATTATTAATTTATGTAAGTACCTTAAAGGTGCCGTCCAAATGAATCTCTGTGGATTCTTCCAAGCGAAGAAGCATCCTTGGTGAGGCAAATACCACCGTTGTGCCTTCTAATGCATTTCCATGCAGCACTCTTCGGAAGAATGGCTGCCTCTGACCGCCCTCGACAAACCCAAACCGAACATTGTTTGGTTGCCCAAGCTCATGTCCTAGCTGGAGCAGGGTTTGAGGGATAGGCGGCAACGCGGATCTCCGATTGCTGGCCATCATGCTGACATGTTGTGCGTAGTTTAGCGGTATCGCTATATTGGGATGTCTATTAAAATAATTAATAATTAATGTTTTAGTGTGCACTATTATCCTCTCTTTATGCGAGGGAGACTTGCCAGTTCTAACTCTTGTGGTTGTCATTTGATAAACAACAGGTTATTTTAACCACAAGTGTCTAATTACTAAAACCAAATATTTGAAATTACGATTTAAAACAATACAAAACACGTTATGCGAATCATTAAATACGTGATCAAGTGATATACAATTTAAATAATTCGACAGCACAATAAGAAAAATTTGAAGGATGAACATAAAAACATCTGAAATAACAAGATAAATGAAAAAAGAACTGAGATTATAAAATACAAAACTGATGAAAAGGTGATTGATAAGGCGATAAAATTGATAAATGAGTCTTATTGGTATACTTGCATAAACATCTGCTTTAAGGTTGATCTATTGGCCTAACATTTATTTTTCGGGAAACTCTTTCGTAGGTGTAATTGATTTTATGTAAATCAATCGAGAAATAAAAAAATCCATCTCACTGGGTTTATCATTAATGATCATCATAAGTTCCCAAAACTTTTTTTTACGGTCAAACGGTACGCCCAATATAGACGATTATAATGAAATGTTTGACGCATACCCCGGACATATTATTCCTGCTCATAATTTTAGGGTTCGAAGGTTCATTTTTTACCTACAAACTGACATACTTTGATTTTCGTTTTCGTTAATATCTTGCAAGGTTCGAATTTTTTCTTCCGTCTGTACAAATACTAATTTTGTACCGGGGGGAAGAAAAATCGCACCGTGCAAGATATTAACGAGAACATTTTTCCAAGTATGTCAGTTTGTATACATAAGCGTTACAAATAGAAACAAGAATGAGCCTTCCAACCAAAAAAAATTATGAGCAGGAATATGTCCGGGGTATACGTCATATATTTCACTATAATCGTCTATTTGGAGTACCGCTCAAACCCAAAATAAATAAAGGACAGTTTTGTCAATGTTCGATGATCATAATTGATAAACTATTTACGATGTTTTAATAAACTATTATTTAGGAAAATTTTAATTAGGCTAATAGATAAACCTTGAAGTTTCATGTTGTCGATGTAAATTTATGTGTCAATGGCTAATAATTGGTTGTAAGTGTTTTGAATTCGGTTGATGGGGGGCGAAAAGTTACCAACATCAGTATGACCACATGGAATTTTGAAAGGGATGTATTTTCTAGTAAACCTTGTACCACAGATAATAGCCCGTACTAAAAATATTTCGAACATTCTAGTCACAAAGTAGTCATATCTTGTTAACCAAGGCCTATTTTACATCACCAAGAGTAAACCATTGCAAACCGAACATTACCAACGAAATCACATCACCAAAAATGGAAGACATGGACATAACCTTTTAGTCACATTATCTTACCAAAGCAAACCAAAAGAACTATTTTAGTTACCACTGTTTACCAACTCAAACCAAAGTTTCAGTAAAGTGTTGGTTTGTGTTGGTTTGTTTTGGTAAGTAATTGTTACGTGTATATTCACATCACCAAACATAACCAAAATATACCAAAGCAAACCAACATTCGATTTCGAAAAGGTTTGCATTGGTTTGTGTTGGTAGTAATTGGTGACTATTAAAAATTTAATCTTCACTGTTTAGTGCCTACCTTTGCAAACCAAATTGAACAAACAACAACCTGTCATCATAACTTAATAAAACATTAAATAAATAAATACAATATTAGATTGCAAGTTTGAGGTTATCACTGTAATGCTTCTACAAAATAATTTACAAAATCAAAAAAAAAAAAAAATACAAAACAATTATTTTTATTTTATAGTCTTTGGTAGTGAAGTATAACATTAAAAGCTTTTTTTTTTAAAAAGTCAGAACTTGTTGGGTGCATATTTCTCCGCAAGTGGCAAGGGTGACCGCCTTCAAAGACGACGACTACGTGAAAAAATAGGGCACTTCAACCGGTTAGAGTTAGGTAATATTGCGCCGCAAGTGATATTGTGGGTTAAAGTCTCTCCTGCAAGTGTACGAACCATTTAAAACAAGATCTTATTGACTTAAATAAAAAAAAATATATTATTTGCCTCCCATGTTATATATAAATATGGTCATTCATAATTATGAATTCATGAATAAATGCAGTTTATTTTTTTGCTTGTTCAATGAAAAGCAATGTGATATCAGTGCTTATTTGTCAAATTTTTTATTGCCAAGCAATCCGAGGGGTGCTTCAGCCCCTGAGCACCCACGGAGTCAGCGCCCCTTAGTTGTAATTCAGTTTAATTGAAAATGGCAACTGTAGTTTTGCTTTTTACCAACTAAGAAAAAAAGATATGAAGATCTCTAATGAAGTCATTTCAGTTTGGTTGCGTATATTAATAGAATTAGTACCGTTATCTTATGTACGTATCATCCAGTATCGCATCGGAAAGCACATACTTTATTAGTGCAGATGCACTCGCCTCGGTCTATATCAACAGCAAGATCAAAATTTCGAACATGCACTTAAAAACAGAACTTCCAGGGAGTAGCATTATTTACTGCATTCACATTAAAAATATACTATAAACACAATTACTTTAATACAATGAACACTATTCAAACACATCCAAAGTAGTTGAAACGCGATACAGATAGCCCACAGAGCAAGTGCACAATAACTACAATTTAGTCAAGTCGATTTTCTGTTGGTTGGTTGGTGTTGGTTGGTGTTTGTATTGGTGGTTTTTCCCTCTACTTTCAAGCTTCGTTCGTGGCGCAACGGTTAGAGGCTTGGCTTACAGATGGAGAGGCGCCCTGCTGGATCGAAGTTCGAGACATCAAATT
Organism: Sweltsa coloradensis; assembly: GCA_024449915.1. Taxonomy (NCBI): domain Eukaryota; kingdom Metazoa; phylum Arthropoda; class Insecta; order Plecoptera; family Chloroperlidae; genus Sweltsa; species Sweltsa coloradensis. The sequence continues at coordinate 8,427 of JAMZAV010002711.1, forward strand.
TGAAACTTTATAATTACTTGCAATTAATACATGTTGTATATCCACCTACAGGCAATCGACTGGTGTAAGAAATAAAGAAAAATACCAGTAATTAACCGTAATATCAATTAAAGTAATTATTATTTTAGTTTTTCGTTTACATATTTAGCTACCAGGTAGCGCTGGTCGCAATTTTTTTTTGTGCATAATGGTTTGGATTGGTTTGGAATGGTTTGGTTTTGTTTTCAAATGTTTGATTTTGTTCAAGAAATGGTTTTCTTTTGTTCAGAAATGTTTGTAAATGTTTCCACAATGTTTGCTTTTGGTGACAAATGGTTGGCTAATCTGGTTTGTGAATGTTTGATTTGGTAGGAAAAAGTTTCTAAATGTGACCAATTGGTTTGGAATGGTTTATGAATGTTTGTGGCTGGTTGATGCTCAAGTAAACATTTGCTTACCCCAAGTGCGTTCTATGAAACAAATGTAGGCAAATGTTTACTAAATGTTTACTAAATGGTTTGGATTGGTTTACTCCATTTGGTTTGTATTTGTTTGCAAATGTTGGACATTTTGTTTAGTGCGGGAGAGTACACATCTGTGCTTGTACGGATGTGAAAGAATATAAATGTGCGTGTGGATGAAGTTTTGGAGAAGTTCGCAGAGAAAAATTACGTCGGTTGCACTACGACGACTTGCTAGTGTTGGAATCGAATGTTGTTGACAAAGTGAGATGTGTTCCACACAGTGAAGTGGATTCCACACACAACACTCGCGTTGTCATACGTGGGGTCGAATCAAGGATACATACAGCTTTCTTGTAGTTCTGGTAGAGAAGTTAGCCGCACAATTTAGTTTGATAAACCAAGAATTCTTAGTGACTTTTTTACGAAACGTCGCTAAAGGGCAGCTAAACACCCATGTCTCTGATGAAATCAACCTTTTTTATGTTCATATAGCTTTCGACAACGTTTCCTGCTAATTGCACAGCACTTTTTCAAGTAAATAAATTATCATACAAACACATTACGATTTGAATCGTGTGAAATATGAAATAAGGCGAAAAAAATATTATTGCACTTTAGGTAGGCCTACTAGAAACTAATTTTATTTGTGGATGAGCGAAGCGAAGCGAGCGAAGCGAGCGAAGCGAAGATTCCATTTAACTACACTCCGGAATGTTTTTTTTTTTTTTTCTGTATTTTTGTGTTTGTTAACACGATTCCGGCTAAACCGATACTCCAATTGCGATGAAATTTTATGGAGGCCTTCTAAATATCTGAAATTAGAACTGCCACGTTTTTGAGCGCAATCGAAAAATTATTTCTTGTGAAAATCGCAATTTTACGATTTTTTTTATTTTTAAAACATTCTTCGACTTATAACACCTACATGCTTTATTCGATTGTAATGATTTTCTCACAGAACCTTAATTTCATGAACTAATATATTGTTGTCCGGGTGTTGGCGATAAAATTTAACCATGTGTATTCGATCTCTTCTAACATTAAAATGTACCCCTTATCTCGGACCGGTGACACAAAACGCGTAGACTTGAAAGAATTTTTGTTTGAATTAATTTTTTTGATAGTAGCTTTTTTGCATGTCTACTAGATAGCGCTAGTGGAATAACGTTATAAATACGAATGGTTTAATGTTATTATTACGTATGATAAATACGTATTTATTACGTATTAAATATGTATGTAAAACGTTATAATAACGTATTATCATACGTATTTATTTTTATTTTATTTTTTAAAATTTATTTTATTACGTATTAATACGTATGTAATACGTTATAATAACGTATTATCATACGTATTTATTACGTTATCTACAACCGTAATTTAAACGTTAAAGCTATTGACATAGGAATGTTATTACAACGTAAGTATTATACGTATTTACAACCAAGACGCATACGTTATAATAACGTTATAATAACGTATGTGTGTTCATAGGGTATTACCTTGGAATTTTTTTTACCACTGTGATGGTAGTATAATCTACATTACATGCCTCAGAGAACATTGTGAAATGAAAAACTTGTCTGTTTGAATTTTTCTTCTGTCAAAATGTAGCAAAAAAAATCCCCCAAAAAATTCGTTAATATTTTAAAAATAATATTACAAATTGCATTGAGGCGTACGTTATCAATTAGACCACAGACTAAATAACATGTGAAAGTTTCATACTAATCGAAAATTTGATCATTCATTGGATTGAATGAAAGTGGCTCAAAATTGAGCTACTCTATAAAACAAAAAATGCTGTAGATTCGTTAATGCAATATCTGCAAATAAAACACGATTTAAAGTACGAATTTTATAATACTACGAAGCTTCGCAAACGCTTTTTCAGGCGCGTTGTTGGATGAGCGTAATTGGTGCATTGAGCTGCAATGTGTTATGCAGATAGTATTTAAATTGATTTCTTTTTCCCATTGCTATGGCCTGCGAGACACGCTTGGTAATATTGTTTTAATTTTTACGACGACGACATGAGGATCAGGGGCGCACATTATATTACACACTACATTACAATCGAATAAAGCATGTATAGGTGTTATATAAGTCTGAGATGTTTTTAAACGAAAAAAGCGTAAATTGCAATTTTCATGGGAAATAATTTTTCGATTGCGCTCAAAAACGTGGCAGTTCAAAGTTCAGAGATTTCGAAGGCCCTTAGAAAATTTCATCTCAATTGGAGTATCGGTTTAGCAAGAATCGTGTTATCAAACACACAAAAATACAAACAGAAAAAGAAAGAAAAAGAAACAGAAAAAGAAAAAGAAAAAGAAAAAGAAAAAGAAAAAGAAAAAGAAAAAGAAAAAGAAAAAGAAAAAGAAAAAGAAAAAGAAAAAGAAAAAGAAAACATTCCGGACTTTTTTCTCCTGTGTAGTAGAATGGAATCTTCGCTTCGCTCATCCAAAATATAGTTTTAAAACGCTAGATTTTATTGACCACTTCCAATATTATAATTATGGGTATTTTCTAGGGATTATCTATTGACCGCAGAGGTACTGTGGTCAAATTACCCACGAACCGAGATACAAAATATTGTTCATGGTCAGATGGAACTCTATGTCAAAACATTGTTATGTACAGGAATTAGTATGGGCAGACCTTAGCATTTGTATGTGCTTTGTTGCTAGGAAGGTTCCAAAGTCACCGTTTACACATTACTAACCCACGAAATGATGGATTTAATTAAATCCATTACAGAATTTAAAACATTTTGTATGAAGCTGGATTCGAACCTGGGACCTTCTGTATTGGAATAACCCTAGTTCCGAACGGCAAAGCGAATTGGAACACTTTCTTTGGGGGGATAGCTAAAATTTAACACTTACCGCTTACTCAGATAGGCCCGTGCCTCCAGAGCGCCGCGATAGGCAGCCCCCCCCCCCCCCCCAATTCGCGTCAAGTACAAAAATAACTTAAACATGGATTAATATTGGCTTACCCACGAATTTTTCTAAAACTTACGAAACGCACTCTACAAACCCGGGTTTTCAAAATTATCGACTAGCCTACGCCACTATTCATTTTACCCGGGTCCCGGGTCATATTATTACTCTGGTTATGCAGTAGGCCTACGCACCTCTATTGACGTCACCGAGAAGTGAGGCTGTGGCGATCGCCGTACCGGTGTACAAGATTTAGACACAAGAAGTGATTTAACAAAACCATATTTTATACATTTCTACTTCATATTCTGACTGCAATCATTGCTTAAAAAGTTAAAACGGCCCTGATGTTAAAAAAAACAATTATTTTTGGATGATTGGAAATCTTTTGCGTAGTGAGCGTAGCGTAGGTGATATTTGGTCATGACTTAAATAACATATTCTTATAAAATTAATACGGAATTAGATATATTATTATGTATCGTCGTATTGTTATAAGTTATTGATACCAATTCAAATTTGGAACTAGAAGGATCGTCCGGTTTGGTATAGCCACTAGCCAGGTAAGAATTTCGTAAGGAAGAAGTCAATTACAAATGTAACTATAACGGGGAAGCTGATGTTTTGTTGTTTGCTGGGGTTTTTGGTTGTGTAGTCAATGATAACAATCACCTATTATGCCATTTTCAATTTTGTGACGCGTTTTTAGGCCATTGAAAAAGTTGCAAATTTGCAATTTTTGTTGGCTGGCAAAGTGAGAGTATTGTATTATGATAGGAAAACAATATTTAAAGAAAATAGTGTGCAATGTCCACGATTGTTCTATTTATTAATATCAGTAAAAGTCGCACTCGTATTGACGGATGTCAGTGTTGTACATTCGGTTATATAATCCCCCCCCCCCCTTACTGGCAAGTAATTATCTTGAATCAATTATGAGTTGGTGGTAGGGGAATATTTTATTTATTTGCAACGGGAGGGACCCTTTACCAACTTGCTACGCCACTGCCTACAAATCTCTGCGTATTTTACTCCGAGACCAGACGGGGATTGTCTGACAAATCTAAACTACCGGCGAACGTCTGGCAGTTTTAAATTGATAGCACCAAGAAAACATTAAAAACACCACATTTTTACCATAGTACCACTTATAGTAGGGGTCTATTAATTACTTATATGAAATGACAATTTAAAATTATTAATTATAATATAGAACGTGATTTAAAATTCCTTTTTTAGATCCCGATTATATTATTAGCGTTCGATTCGGGTTGGAACGCGAGTTATTAGCAAGTTAACCGTCCTTGCACCCGCGAATTTACCTGCGCAACCCACCAACCCGCGACGAAAGCGCGCATATTATAAACGGGGGGGGGGGGGGGGTATAATATTAATAATAAGTTTGTACTTACCGGCGTGTTTCTTCGTCGAAGATGACTTTTAACGGGGTATATTCTTCTCTACACCTTCTCTTGATTCTGGAGAGAATTTCTCGTTTCAACAAAGTATCCACATCTTGGTGATGGTTATGTTCCTGGGTCACTCGCACTTCAGCCGGATCACCAGACATGATACCTCTTCCACCGCAGCGACGATGAGAACACTTTACGTACGTAACATTTCGTCCGTCGCGTATACGCACATAAGTAAAACCTTCGTGGTAAAAATTACTTGTGTCCTGTCTTTGCCCTGCGATTTCCATGTTGACAGAAGCACAGTCAAGGCAAGACTGACGAATGACCGTCAGCAACAATAACCAAAAAACGAGACTTGTCTCCATTCTACGGTTGCCAATTGCCATCTTTATAGAAATGTGAAATTCCTTGCCCCTAAACCTCACTTTAAAAAAGTTACAGTTACAGTAAAAAAAAACTTACACAGAATTTGGAATTGGTTTTTGTGGAAAAGAATGTATTTAACTAGACTGAAATCATTTCTCCAAATCGTTCATGCGGAATTAGGGCACTGGTCATTGTCTCGCATCCTTTTAGTTTGGACCCATGTAGTGTAGTCTATGGTTCGGACCTTCCCTCCAAAAATGAGAGGAGTAAAGGAATCTCAGTACCTGCCTGCTACTGTATGTTGTTGCTGTGCATTTGTGCCTTGATTGAAATAATACAAAGAAAAATAGCAGTATAGTGTGCTATAACCGTTTTTTTAAATCACCGTATACGTTTTAAAAATGTACAACGATTTATAAATCATCTGTTTCGGGTCCATTTGATAAAATTATGTTTTAATTTTGTTGCTATTAGAAGATGAATCACATGCTACGCTCGGATGAAGATACATGTGTGTTCATGCGTTTGTATTGAGTTGAGATGATGTTAAACAATTACAAATACCTAAGCCTCTCCGGGGATTAAAACTCTGCAAACCCCTTGAAGGCAAGCACTATAAACCTGCGCCCCGAACCGTACGAGCCAACGCGGAGGCTTCTAATTTTAGATCAATCAATCAATTTTAATCATCTAAGTTACTTAATTATATACATAGTATGCACACATGGCACACCGAACTATAGCTAAATATACAAATAATGGGAACGTTCCATCAATAATAAATATATAAATAGTTTCCAACATTGCAATTAAAAAAGTCCACTTTGAAAAATGTCACGGACCAGATACAACGATTGAATGAAAATAATTATGTAAATAGATGAAAATATAAACGAATATAAGAAGAACTTGCTGCTGGGAAGTCACTAGATCAGCGAAGGGTGGGCGGGGGTAGTGGATGGTGTCTAGTTATTATCAACTTTACAGGAGGAAAATTGTCGAAGAGATTTGAGCTTATATAAAGTTTAGAAAGAACCGGAGATTTCAATTTCATTGTGGAGTTTATTATATTATTTTGATAGGCAGATGTAGAATGATTCGTTTGCATAGAGATGCTCAGTGTTTTTTTATTTCTGGGCTGCCACATGTTTCTGTCTGCAACATAGGCGATTGACGATTACCGTATTTTGAGAAGACCAGAACAATTTTTTGCGTCGACGAATCATCCAACATTTACGACTTTTGTAAAGCATTTTGTGAACCATTTTCACATAAAGTATACGATTTTTAAAACATGGTCCACATAATTGCTTTCAAACCCAGCAACAAATACTATATAACACCGTATCTATAAATACATATGTGTATAGTCTTGAGACTGGGTTAGTTTTTATGTTTATGACTATACATTTTATCCCCACAGTTAAACCACGTGTGGTTATCAAGTCAGTGAATTTGTAGAACGTACGATGCAATGATGTATTTGTAAAAAAAACTTTATTGGAGCTAAAAACATTGTTTTATATTATTAGAATAAAGAGTTTTGCCACTTAAGACTCTTTTAATATAGACAAATTTATGTCTACCAATTGAGCGTAAAAATAAATTATTAACCTAAAAACTGTTGATAAATTATTGATGTTTACGCTCATACATTAGTTATACTTTATAGAAACAAAACAACAATAAATGGAAAATATAAAAATAAATAGATTACTTTTAGACATTGAACCGAACATTATGGAAACTGGCATTCATATTGTTTTTTAAATAACTATTTTGTCTGTGACGTGTACGAAAATAGGAGTAAAGGGCTTGTTTCCATTTGATTTTTTATTGTTTATTCTCGTCATAATTACATTATTCAAGAAACGGCGTCGACCCTAGCAAACATGTTGCTAAAACATTTAACATCACGAAGAAATCTCATGCCGCGAAGAGCCTTAAATTTGCCAATGTAAAAGATCAATGTGTTTGTAAGAGTGAAAATATATCTTCATCTGAATGTAGAATATGTTATGGAATTGTCATCAAAGAAAAATCTTAAAGATATTGCAGCGTTTAAATTCACTCTCCAAAGTGCACTGTATTCTAGAAAAGCATTTTATTTACTCATTTGATAATACGTACCGGTATTTCGATATTTTTATCATAAATTTTTGTCAACATTGTGACTATTTTCCAGTCAGTGGTGAAAGGACAGTCACCACCTTCAAATTCTTCTTTATCACACTCTAACCGATATTTTAAATGTCAAATGAAGATGGCTAAAACGTTGACTGAATGAAAGACGAACTTGAATATAACTAAAAGTTTTAAAGATTTATGGGGCGGGACATAACATCTGTAACGTAGGATTAGGTTGAACAGCGAGATAATATGTGTTCAAAAATTCAACCTCGTCGTTTTAAAATTTGTGTGTGTTTTACATATTAATGAAGTTAACAATTATTCTTATATTATATACATATATGTCAATTTTGGGACAATGTGTACACATACCTGACCTAGGTGCAAAATGAAATTAATAGTAACGTTCTACTAGATATTGTTTCAACACATCTTTGTCATCCACTCTACTTTATCGGAAATTACTTTCCAAAATAACGTCCGATAATGTCTTTTTGGTCAGACGGTGGAAACAATTAGCTGTACGACGAAAACATCCATACACCAAGCGTTATTTTGGAAAATAATATTCCCTTATGCTAAAGTGGAAGACACGGTTTATTTGAACACAATTGAAAAAATGTTCTTCGAAATTCGATTTTTCACCTGGCTCATAAATACAATAAATGAATGTGTTCACAGTTTCACTGAATATGGTTTGATGTCTGACAGAGGGGTTCAATGTAGTCAAAACACCCTTTTTACTCATGACATATTGGAATTAAATTGTGATTGTAGTTTACATCTATAGTGAACATAATACATAATCATATCTTGAACGTTAATTATTATAACGCAAAATGTAGTATGACACATATTTTCAAAACTTGATTGCATTTTTAGAGTATATCTATAGGCATGTGATCACACCATGTTCTTGTAGACGAACGATTATCAGTTTCATATACTTACGCACATTGTATAACAAGCCACTTTTTATTTGTTTATTTTATTTTATTATTTATTTAACGTCTATCCTATTCAGTTATAAAAAACTGATTTACAAAGGAGGACAACTAAATAAATCTAATGATATAGATGCAGAAACTACAATAAACTACATTTAAGTACATATTTGAAATAGTAGCATTACAACAACAATGCAGTTAAACACAACATTTTGTTAACAAATAAAAATGATATTAAATGTATTTAATGAATGAATCAAATATAAAAAAGGGTGGGGAATGAAAAGAAAAAGAAAAAAAGGGGGAAAAAAGGGATTAAAAATTATAAAAGAAAAACGAAAAGAAAAAAACTGATTTATTAGACGATCCCACTCAAACGAATACGTGGTTTTATTACATTTTGTATTACAGTTTGTATCGAAAAAAAATAAGGTGACAAATGTAGGTTTTGTTGTAATACTTAATGAAATTATTTTTAATTCAAATTTTAAAAGTGGGAAACCAGTGGAATTGAGGGAACTACACCCAATAATGGATAATTTGCAGACTATAAGAATCGAAAGTTTTCTTGTATTCTGAGTAATTTAAACTTGAATATAGGCTACCATAGAATTCGACATTTTCACTACACCGTGCGCGTTCCTATCATGTTGTCATATGTTCATCTGAATCTCTAAATGAAGAACGTTCAATTTAACTAACTATCAAAAGTCAAAATCAAAACATCACTGTATGCCCTAGTTGGTGTTATCATGTTTTCACGTTTCCAATGCAGAACGTCCACGGTTTAAATCTCGGTTTAATCTGAGACCAACCTTCTACATAATCTTTGCTTCTACCATTGATCTACTATGATATATTACCACGGTAGCTTTGGAGTCTTCGTAGCAACAAGTCACAGATAAATTAATCAGACTTTGTACTGTGTATAAAAAAGAAAAAAGTTTGATTTGTAGATTTTATTTGTGAAGAATTATTATGTTGCCTTTTCTTGTGGGGACTCAACGACTGTGAGCCTCCAGTACAAAGCCGGCGCCTAGCGCAAGCGCAAGCAAGCAGGTTGGATTCTAATATTAACGAACATAACATATCAGTTACCACTACCCCTACTATGAACGCAATTTTAAGATTTGTTTATTACTTTATGCATAAAATATCAACGCACGTGTAGTAAACGGTGCTTTAAATCGTGGAATAAAAATATACACTTTTTGTAATCCCGCCACGCTCAGAAGGCAGACCCACCCGTTGATTGGCTACCGTACGCTCTGCCACGGCTTACGAACCAATGAGCGCGCGTCGCATTGAATCGCTAGCGCGACATTCAAGAATGGTTATAACAGGATTTTTAAATTCGTTATTGCAAGGAAGGTTTTGAAGGAATATACAATTTATTGATCTTAACTCACTCACCTTCGTACATGTAAACTATTTACTAATTATCAATATTTTTGCTAAATCTGTATTCATTATTCAACATAAAACCCTGTCGTCAGTCAACCCTTGTCCTTGTCGGTCATTTCACAAAATAAAATCAATTTTTGATCAAACTTTGAACGACTCATAAGTCATAATAATAGGCTATTGTTATTATATACTTGCGATGATAAACAACTGTCATTCGATTACTTGTGTAATAAATTTACATCAAGATTGCAGTCTGTGTTTTGTAACATTGATTTTTTGACTCAACGGAAAACACAGGAAAGAAAGTCAAGTTGACCATTTTCAAACATGAAAATTACTAACTTAGAACAAACATGAAAGCTGTTCGGATATCTCCTCCCATAAGCAATAACGACATAGTCATAATTCACTTGCGAAGTGTGACTTATTTTAGCTATCACAATTATGTAAAGACAAATATGAACCCACACGTTAGACCACCATGAAGACTGTATTTTACAATCTATAAAAATAATTGTTAATAAATTATTGAGGTTTACGCTCATCCAAAAATGAGACTTTATAGAAACAAACAATAATAAACGATTGTCCCTCGCGTTTTCTCACAAAATCGCTGTCCGCGGTGGTATAATAAAAGTAGGGCGCCGGTCCGAAGCGTATGGTTCTACGAGGAGGTGAGTTTGAATCCCGCATAAGGCATGGGTTTTTCGTTATCGTCCTTCATTTCATCGTCATCCATCACACCACTCATCGTCTCGAATAGCCAAAGTGCATTATAAGAGTCTTCACGAGACAAACATGTACTCGGCACGCTCGTAAGCACGCAAATTAAGATGTACAACGCTCTGGAGAAAAATTTAAACTACATACACGAATTCTAAAATGCACGTGGCACATATATTTTTATGCAGAACAATTATTATTAAACAGAATCTATGCATGTAATAAACCCTAGTATACACCATGGTTACGCATAAAGTCGACGCAACGGGAACAAGAAGAGGCTGCTCCCGTCGCGTTGACTTTACGCTTAACAATGGTGATTAGTAGGGTTTATAACATAAAGCAATTCTGTTTGTTGTGTCCTGAATAAACATATCTGTATCATGTGAATTTTAGAATTCGCATATGTAGATTCAATTTTTCTCCAGAGCGTTGTACATCTTAATTTGAGTGCTTACGAACGTGCCGAGTACATGTTTGTCTCGGCAACAATTCTCTCACAAATTGGATTATTTTTAGACTACGAATTCAAAAATAATTTTATAACTTTTCCTGGTAAGCCTGCACAGGGTGCAATTCATGCCCTTCTTCAGGTGTCTATGACTAGGTATATTCAGAGTCGGACGCTAAACGCTCAAGCAAACACTGTTGGTAATCATATTATTTTTTAAATGAATATTGGCTAGCACAGAATTCAATATTTCTACACTATGTTATAGAATTGCCATCACTGCAATGCAGAACGTTCATGGATCAAACATCTAGTTCAATTTAAAATTTATCATGACAAATTAAGGCTGTGTGTTCACCAAAAACCAAAATCCAAAATATACATAAAACCGTAGTTATAGAGTATGAATCATACTCTATAACTACGGTTGGTGAAGGCTGTGATTAATGATCATACTGTATGATCATTAATCACAGCCTTTTGAAAAGTTCAAAATATATTTTTTTGATTTTTTTGGTCGATGCATTTTTCCTATATGGCTACTTTTTTGAACGATTTTTGGTGCTAAGTTTTTCCAAAAGTATACCATTTGGATGGCTGATATTTTTATTGTAGTTTACACTCATCTTTGACTATAGGATGTGGTATTTTGAAATCTATAGCTTTCGTATCTTAAGAGCTTCCTTTTTTTTCTTTTGACGGTACAAATAGCAAAAAAGTACCGGAAAATATAATACACTGTTAAATGTAAGGTATTGAAGATACACATTTCAAAATAACACATTCTATAGTCAAAGATGAGTGTAAGCTACAATAAAAATATCAGCCATCCAAATGGTATACTTTTGGAAAAACTTAGCACCAAAAATCGATCAAAAAAGTACCAATAGAGGAAAAATGCATCAACCAAAAAATTCAAAAAAGTATATTTTATCTTTTCAAAAGACTGTGCATACCACTGATTGCTATATTTCCTATTAAAAATATCGATCTTTGGTTGGTTATCGCTCACTCGTCGATTGCGTCGGGGCCTGCAGGGTTGGCTTGGTCGCTTTGATTTAAAGTCCCCCACTGAAAATCAGTTATATAACTGAGTGGGTAGACTCTAAATAAAATTTATTTATTTATTTTTATTTAATGATCATACTCTATAACTACTGTTTTATGCATATTTTGGATTTTGGTTTTTGGTGAACACACAGCCTTAACACTGTAGCTTAGTAGATCTTATTTGTGAAGCATATCAGTGAACCACCACCCCTACTACGAAGTACGAACGCAGTGGTACGATTCGTGTATTACTTTATACATAAATGTCAACGCACGGTTAGGAAAAGGGAATCGAAGTATAGACATGTTTGTAATCCCGCCACGCTCAGAAGGCAGACCCACCCGTTGATTGGCTACCGTACGCTCTGCCACGGCTTACGAACCAATGAGCGCGCGTCGCATTGACTGGATAGCGCGACATTCAACTATGATTATAACAGGATTTTTTAAAATTCGTTATTGCAAGGAAGGTTTTAAAGGAATATCAAATTTATTGATATTAACGCATTCACCTTCGTACATGTAAACTATCAATAGTTCTCCTAAATCCGTATTCCACGTAAACCCGTGTCGGTCAGCTTATATTGATAAACAAAATCAAATAAATTTTTGATCAAACTTTGAACTACTCTTAAGTCATAATAGTATATTAAACAATTATTTATATTTACTTGCGATCAAAAACAACATTCATATGTTTACTAATATAATTAATTTACGTAAAGAATTGCATTCTAATTGGAGAAAATATAATAATAAGTTTATTTTTGGAAACATTTCTCCGTCTGAGCCCAGGGTAGAATTTAGCCCAGAGGATGGCTTTGCTAATCGTAAAAGACGAGGAAAGAGATAAAGTCCATCTCGCAAACATCAGCTATGTAGAGGAGTATATTATCCGAATACTCCCCAAACCTACAGGCGTGTTCTGGCGGTCGTCGGAGCCTTTTCTTCCTTCCCTCGACGACTTCCCCACGACGATGACGACGACCATGAAAACACGAACGATGACGACCACGACGTGAGAACCAGGCGCGTCGGAACGTTTTGAAAGTTGAGGGGGGGGGGGGCAAATCCATTAGTAGATTTTGTATGGTACAGCTAGGGTCTGGAGCGAAGCCCCAGCCGCCGGAGGCCCTTTTAGGCGAAAAAAATTTCACTATACTACAGTTAATTCGTCATGCTTTAACTGCACTCGGACTCTGTAAACGATGTTTTACATCAACTATCTGCGATCTAAATACTAAAAAAATCAACGTTAAGTGGCCCATTTTAATAAATTACAACAAATTGTTTTATGTATGTAATGACGAAGCAAAGGCAAACATATTTTTGTTTTACCCTCTTCTATAAAAAAAATACTGAATGAAGGCTGTTTAGTACGTTTCATATTTAAAATTATGATTTCAATTTAATCTTTAAAACACCATAAAACACGAAACACTAAACGCACACTTAGACTTTACTTTACACTTGACACTACACTACTTACACTCCAAGAGGGATTATCTTCCCACTTGCCACTTCGGACTTCGCTATAATCACAGTCACTACACCACTCCAAAGATGACTGAACAATGAACGCATAACGATGCGACACGAGCGAACCAAATCCCAACTTGCGTCTGCCAATATAACTCTAGCAAATCATTCAAAAGGATGTTTGGATTAGACGTGAGTCTGATTCACGTGTCCACTCTTATTGAAGTGAGTGACCAACACACAATACAAGACGGGTGGCTGGTTATAAAGATAGTCGGATAGACGGTTGCTTTCCCAAAAAGTAGAGTAGAAGTCTTGATTTTTTAACTCTAAAATCTGCCCCTCTATGCCCCTATGGCATGAAAAGTATGGGGGGGGCAATGCCCCCTTCCCCCCTGTTCCGCCGCCACTGGTGAGAACCCCCTCGACCCCTATACCATGTGGCTGGTAGGGACCAGCACGAGATTTTCCTGCCAATATCCCCTAAACTGGAGTTGTGCATTATGACCTACGGTTGACGCGCATTTAATAGGAATAAACATAAAAAAATAAGTAACATTTCTTTTTGTATTCAACCCGAAAATACATAAAATGTCCTTTTGAGCATTTTTAACGCGAAAGTTACTAACTTAAAAACAATTTATTAACATGAAAGCGCTGTCCTGTATAAAAAAGTATACCTCGTCTCTCATAAGCAATATCGACAAAACAAAGTCATGATTCATTCCACTCCACTCTTGTGAATTGTGAATGTATCTATCACAAATTGCCTGTGTAGAGAAATATGCATTTCCACAAACAAGTTACACCATCTCAAACTATTCCGGAAGTCCCCAATGTTATAAATTAGGCCACCAGAGTAAACTAAAAAATACAGTTTGGTTGGTGCAACGTATTTATATAATTTATATAATTCCAAACTGACCTCAATTCTTCTTTGATGTGACTTCTTTGTGTAACAAAGTTGATGCACTCTTAAACCCAAATCATTATGTTGTCGTTTGTCACACCAATGCCAATGCTGAATCGGCCTTATTGATTCTGACGTTGATTCGCGGGTGTTCGCACCACTGCCTCCTAGATGTTCGTCGTGGCCGAGGAGCCACGACGAACATCTAGGAGGCAGTGGAACGAGGAGCCACGACGAACATCTAGGAGGCAGTGGTTCGCACCAAGGATACTATTATACAAGGTCTGCTGGATCTCCGCCTAGCGGAGGATCGTCTAACTCTCTAGGTTAGGTCGTCGCAGCAGCGAATTAGAAGCCATCTTGGTGCCTAATTCTAGAGGGGGAATGTAGTTACTAGTACTTATTCACGCACTTTGCATACTAGTGAGTTTATTACCTAAATCACTGAAGGCTGTCAACGACTTTCAATACCACGTTAGTAATCAGGATGAATGCCACTATAACGTCATATAGTGGTTATGTTTGGACATGTCGTCGTTTTCCTTTAAAACTCGCATTTCTCGGCGACATAGTAATTTTTCACACGCCACCTTGAAAAATACCGTCATTTACTAGTGTTTTTGATTATGTGTAGACACTATTATTATCACATGTGTTTGCTTTGGGCACAAGGCATGTTGGTAATAAACTAGGAAGCTTCGCAAACGCTTTTTCAGGCGCGTTGTTGGATGAGCGTAATTGTTTAAGGGGTTATTTCACTGAAAATGTATGAAAAACCAGCAATTTTGCATTATTATTGTTTTCATTGCTTTTAAGTTTACTTTTTTATTTAATGAATACATAAATTTATTTTATGCTGATATAATGCTAAAAGCATAAAATGATTTTTTTTCTTGAGCACTGTATGCTATTTTACATGGAAAAATGGCTTACCAGTACTGATATTTGGCCTAATCTAGGGCTGTATAGTGTGTATAGAGTGTTATTTATAACATTTTTAGTCAATTTTAAAGAAGCCTAGATTAACAGGTTATAAAAGGCCCAGTGAATTCATGTAAAAATAAACTAACTGAACCTTTGGCTATATTACACTCAAATTTACCAAAAAAACAACATAAATAAACTTTTAATGCTATTATCTCAAAACTTTTATTCTAGCATTTTTTTCCTACTTCTTCTACAGTTTAATATAATTTTTAGTAGGAATTAAGTTCCGTATAATTTCTTTTTTGATATGCTCACAAGTCTTATTCTGAAAAATTTATTAGACAAATTTTTGATGAGATTTATAGTTTTTTAATTAAAATATGGGAAATATAGATTTGTTCCAAAAACATACATTTTCCAACAATGCAAAGGAAACAAATCATATTTATCAAACAAAACGAAAATTATAAAATCCGTCTAGTGAATGTTTAGATGTATTGTTTTATTAATCTAAAACACCTTTCACTTTAAAAAATAAATGAAAATTAGAAAAGCCTTATTTTTATCAAAACGCTGTTTAAATCGTAAAATTGCAATTATTATGAGAAATAATTGTTTGATTGCGATCAAATTTCACACGAATATATAAGTCTATAAAATTAAGATTCTGTGAAAAATTATTACAATCAAATAAAGCATGTAGGTGTTATATGTCAAAGAATGTTTTAAAAATTAAAAAAATCACAAATATGCAATTTTCATAAGAAATAATTTTTCGATTGCGCTCAAATTTCACACGAATATATGAATTCATAAAATTAAGGTTCTGTGAAAAAATCATTTCCATCGGATAAAGCATGTAGGTGTTATAAGTCGCAGAAAGTTTTTAAAAATTGAAAAAAAATCGTAAAATTGCGATTTTCATGAGAAATTTTTTTTCGATTGCGCTCAAAAACGTGGCAGTTCTGAGTTCAGAGATTTCGAAGGCCTCCATTAATTTCAGCGCAATTGGAGTATCGGTTTAGCCGAAATCGTGTTAGTTGACAGACAAAAATACGAAAAAAATGAAAAAAAAACATTCCGGATTTTTTTCTCCTGTGTAGTGAAATGAAATCTTCGCTTCGCTCGCTACGCTCATCCAATATCAGAACAGGCTTTTAGAAATAAGATTTCAAAATCGTAAGATAAATTGCTTATGGATATCCTACACATCACACTATAACAAACCCAAAGCTATAACATAGGGTATTTAATATTATTTAATTTTATTAATTACATTACAACAAATTACTAGCTTCATTTTTATTGGGTTGTCAATTTTATTATCTCGAAATGCACGCGATTCTTTACTGGCCTCTACATCGTCATTTGTGGTCAAGTTTTAGGGCGCGCGTTCACTTTGATTTTTAAATTCCCTCTATTTCTCGTGCATGTCACCAATATGGCTGCTATACATTGTGGAATGGGTTGCGACGACCTAACCTAGTGGCCACACGAGCGAGTTAGACGAGCCTCCGCCAGGTGGCGGAGATCTAGAGGACCTTGCTATTATACATTTCGCACTGTCCATACCACTGATTGCTACATTTCCTATTAAAAATATCGATCTTTGGTTGGTTATCACTCACTCGTCGATTGGGTCGGGACCTACTGGGTTTGCTTGGTCGCTTTGATTTACTGTCCCCCACTGAAAATCAGTTATATATAACTGAGTGGGTAGACTCTAAATACAATTTATTTTATTTTATTTAAAATCAATATTAAATTATTAATGAGTGCATAATTGCACCCAGTAATTTTAAGTTAACAACTCTGTTTGTAGTCGTCAATGCCGACAAAAAGTAGTTTTTCATCGTGAGATATGAACACGCACAGATCGACGGACGGAAAAGAGAAATTTGATGCTGACGAGGGACCAGTTTGCTGCTTAATAAACACTGTTGAATATAACTCAAGCATTGGACTGTTATTAATATGATCCACTAATATATACACGAATTGTGAAAATATTTCACATGTTTAACCAATTAGCGAGCGAAGCTTCCCAGTATGTATCACTTTTTTGCGTTTCCGTCCGTCAACAACGGATTAACAATTTGTATCCCTCTTTGTACTCGGAACCTCCGCCAACAACGAGATTTGAAAGCTGGGAAGAAATATATTGTTTTATTTTGTATTCTTCTTCGGCGACCTGTTGACCAGGTAGCTTCCCTCACTCTTCTTATGTACTAACTATAGGCCTATAGCCGCTCGCTAAATGTATATATATATGATCACAAAATTACATGATTAATGTTTTCGGGAAGACTTAAGTTTGTATAGACATGCAAACTACTACTTATTTACCTAGAATCATCATCGTTTCGTGGGCTCTGTGGACAACATTGTCAAAGTGACGTTGGTGTTTAAATTAAGGTAAATAAGTATTAACTTGCCCACACTTACTCAGTCAACACGAAAACATTACGATGTTGTAGTATCAAAATATGGTAGGACTTAAGAATACCTTGTAGTTAATGTCAATTTAACTAAAATGATATTTTATTTTATTCTTTAAATTTGGAGCATCTTTGATTTCTAGAGGAATGGTATTCCATAAAGTAACAGCACGGTTATAAAAATGATTTTGGTAGATAGATGTTCTAGCACGGGGAGAGTAAATTAGGCCAGTATTATGTCGGTTAAACTGTCTTTTCTGAATTGTTATTCTTTTAAATGGATCAAGGTCAGTAACACCGGTAATTAAGTTACTTAAAAATTTAACATCCGCTTGTTTACAATAATTTTGTATTGATGGCAGTCCACATTTGTTTAACCGCTCACAGGCACTTTCAGAATAAAAAACATTTTTTTAAATAACTTTAGTTGCATATTATATGCATGCATATACGCATGAATGTGTGTAACCGAGAAGGCTTCAAACCATTTCACTAAAATATAACTTGATTACTGGGGTAGTATTATGCTAATGCCACTGGTAGGTACATTCCTTTAGACCTACGCGAAAAAGTTTATTTCTATCGTACCCTACTGTTCGTGAAATATATAAATATAATACTAATTGTAGTTCATAAAATAATATATACTGTTTGAGTGGTCGGAAGAGAGGAGAGAGAGGCGCGGACACGTATAGCACCTCTATAAAGAAAAAGAGATTATATTTATTAATAGCACTTTATCACAATTTTAAAAAACACGCCAAAGTTTATAATAACTGTAATTTTGTACTGCTATCTTTTTATTTAACGCCTATCCTAATCAGTGATGACAAAATTAATTACAGAGAGAATAATTATCCAATGCAGAAAACCCATCACGCAGTATAAATAACTAGGAAAACGCTCAGTTGGACGCGTTGATAAGCGAACACGTGCATGCTATAGCTAGACCCACATTGCACATTTTTGTAAATTTTAAAATTTGCGACGTTAGCTGTCCATTGCGCCATGTTTCCAATATTATTTTATTATTGCCAAGGTATTTGGGTAAACCTTTACTTTGTGGATAAAATCCACCGCCATCTAGAGGACCTTGACATCATTTCCTTGGGAAAACTATTTTAACTCTTTGGTAACAAATAATACACTGCTTCCTCGATAGATTTTGATTACTTCTAGGTGGCAGTGCATAGTAGCCAGCAAACCTCGTGCGACTTTTCGTTGCCATGGTAACGTTACTTTTGTTAAAATGTAATTTACATCTACAATACTTATCGGATCAAAATAAAATTAACATATTCGTGACGGAACGGACATTCTAAATGATTTGGCCACCTCAGATTTTGTCGCTGTTTAGTTTGAAAAAAAAACTTTCGATTAACTTGTAACTTTGTAACTTTTTAAACGATTTTGTCACAAAACTAATGGCATTCAATCCAGATCGAAGCTTGCGGATGGTCCAAATTTCAACTCGATCCGAACCTTCGTTCGAACGTTATGGCGAGACATACAAAATACAAAAAAAAAAAAAAAAAACAGTGACAATTTTTTCCGGCAGAGTCAAATGGAAATGCTCGCTTCGTCACTTTTAACATAGCTGTCGGTTACTTTATCAATATGTTTAGGAAGGCACACTATAGTGACACAATAATCGACCGTTCTTGATCCAAGTATAAAAAAATGCGTTCTGGGGTTGTCACACTTACAGATGCGAAGAAACGCTTTAACATTTAAAAAAAATATCAACACCAAACATTAAACGCAATGAGAGTATTAGATAATTATGTTTGAACTTAGCCAATATTAATCAAACGATAAAAAGAAACACTCAAAAATCTGGGTTTGGGGGGGGGGGGGCAAACCACCCGTCCATACCAACCAACCCGCCCCCTGGTTCCGCCAATGGAAAAAAACTTGACGACAACCACTGGCAATAATTATTGATAATCGGCACCCATAGGAATATGAGATCAGGATTATTTCCACATGTCAATGATGATGCGTGACGAGATACACCACATTTAAAATGTCTGTTACTTTCTCATCCAACAACTGCAACAACAACGCGTTGAGTAGGCCTACTCTGGATACGTGGCTGGTTCTGAACAGCATGATTTTACTCCCAATATCCCCCAGGCTAGAGTAGCGCATTATGGGAATAGAATGTCGAATATTTAGCATTCATTTTTTCAAATCTAACATTTTGTAAAGCATCTTTTTTTTCGCAAAAGTCCTAAATTAGGGGTGTTTCTTGTACTTAAATGATAAATGATGAATAACGGGATTCAATTTAGCCAAATACAACTAGTGACATTAGTTCTCATTACGCATGAATATACATTATTTTTAGTAAAATTAGCATTTTATGGCGTTTTACTAAATATATGTTCACCAATTTATCATCGCTAAACACGTATCTCTACGATCTAACGGTTAACGCGCCCTTATTCCAAATAAACTCGAAAATTGTAACGTTTTGACTGTAGAGAGTTGTGTGTTTAAAAAACGTAACTTACATTGGCAATATCAAAGATTTAGCAATTTGATTGCCGAAAACAATAAAGATCCGAATGCCCATGGTCAGGGGGTACGGGTATTATTATAACATTAATCCTAGCCCCTTACCCCCCGCCCCCACCCCGCCCAGCATACAACGCCGACGCGAAACTGCTTCTATCGCAACATTGTCTGGCGGTGTGTACACTCAAACGATCTGATGGCACGCGCCTCTTCAGGTAGATCACTTACCGCAACCCTTTCCAGGTAAAATCGTTGGCCAGTTTACTGCAACCCCCGCATATTTATATATCAGGTACCAGTTGAACAGAAAACCGTTGGTTAATTGAATTTCGAGCTCGACGACGTATTGCCAGCACTGATCCGGCAGACAGTGAAGAAAGGGCCAGCAAGTTTGTTTTGACCATTGACGCCGAGCTTGCTTTTAGAAGGATGCACAAACTTGACTCTAGTTGACATTCTGTCAGCCTCGGTCCCAGTAGAGGGACCGTTGTCGCGGGGGGGGGGCAAGGCTCTAGGGGCCCAAAGATAATCAGCAATTTAGAAAAACATACATTTAAAAAATAAATAATAATACTATAATAATAATATAATTACAAATACATTTGATAATTTGATGACTTATTTATTAAAACTAGACAAACATGTTCTTTGACTGTGTAGATTGAAAGTAAAGACGATTGGTGGAAATCAATTTTCCAAAAAAATCAAATAAGTTAGTTCTTATATCTGTGATGATTCATTGTGATGCAAAATGCAAAAAATGCAGAAGTCGTGGCGCGAAGAAGAAAAAATTAGGTCAGATTTGTGGCGGAAATGAATACAGCACACTTTAAAAGTTGAACAATCGTATGCAAATTGGGACTCGTGGAACGACAGTTACACATTGTCGTAAATCTGCAAGATGACACCGACAGCAATGAGACTTCTAGTATGACACTCCTGTTATCAAAATTAACCCATCTTTTAATAAACAACGATACTTTGGAAAATCGCAACATATGAATTATTTATAATTGCGATTTCTGGTATTTTTGTAAAACCTACTAGTTAATCATTGTGAGTTCTTAATGGGATTGTAATAATAACTTATTATTACAATCCCATTAAGAAGTGACGTAATAATAATTTAAAATCATGCCAACATTATTTTGAGAATGTAATAACAGGTGTGTTAGGGTAGGGGATGAAAGATGAAATAAATGCGCGCTAGAAAAACAATTATATGCACTCAAACACTGGAAATTGGGCCGTTTATACCGTATTTCAGTTTAAGCTGTTTTTAGTCTCCCGGTAGCGAGGACGATCCGATCACTGTCCACTCAAGTCTTTCAATACCTGACAACTTGTAGTAGTCAACCCCCTGATGAGCGCCAAAAGCCGCCAGCTCTCACGATATTTCGTGGACTATACTAGTGCATTAGTGAACCTAGAACGGGTCTGGCTCGGAATAATGGGGGTAGGGGGATATTTCTTTCTTTCGGTAAAGGTATTTTGGTACGTTTCCCAACTGAAATTCACGCACCATTGTTCACTCGTCGATGGTGTCTGCGCCCATAACTTTGTCTAGATCGGCTTTAAATTCAATGTCCCCCACTGAAAATCAGTTATGTGACTGAGAGAGTCATCTCTAAATACGAATGGAATAACTTTTTGAATTTTAAAAGCTGGTGCACCTTAGAGTTTTGACATTTTGTATAGGCGATATTTAAATTGTTTCACTTGGTTATACTGATAGTAGACAAATTAAGGTTGGAGACGGAAATAATTATTAGAAAGCTGATAATTTTTGTAATACGTTCATATCTCCAGAAAAATAACCAAAAATCCTACCTGGGGAACACCCTTAAATTTTGAAAAAAAAATATTTGGATTTTGGGTTCTGGCGGAGTATGCCCACACTTTCGCGAGGGGCATGGGGGCTAAATATTTTATAAAACATTCTTAGAGGACAAATCCGTTGAGAAATTGTCATTGTCTCTCAACGTTCACAAAAGTGTCGGAAATGACCCTACTATTATGGCATTTTTTTAACTGCAAGATGGCGGCGGTTTTTTCAAAATTTAAGGGTGTTCCCCACGTAGGATTTTTGGTGATTATTCTGGACATATACAGGGGGCCCCAAGGAACGTATTACAAAAAGAATCAGCTTTCTAATAATTATTTCCGTCTCAAACCGAGTTCCGGTCGAATTTGCCTATACTATGAGGACTTACGAGATAGTGAATTCCATGTCTGAAGGTTATACGTTTATAAATTATTCACAAATCATAGATTTTTTATCACCATCGTATATCACCATCATATTTAAACAGTTCTAACAGATTGGCAACTAAAGTGACGCAAGTAACAATATTCTAAAGACAAATAATGCTATCAAAACGTGTGCGAATATTTGCGAGGCATTATGTTATTTACATTGCATTAGGTACGGTGGAAGCGCGGCGCAAACTGCGATTTAAACCGCCGAGAGGCGACTACTAAAACAAAATCGGTTTACACGTTAATCATAAACAATTTCATGAAATCATTTTTAAATCATTAAAAAAGTCGAGAATCCCGCAAAAATTAATTAAAAAATTATACGTCATTTACAAAAATCCCAAAACAACGAATAATACCGTGAATTTAAGAAATGTACCAGACATGGTTCATGGTCATTTTGTTTATAATTTATTGTTTGTTTTAATTGTTATTAATTTTTCATTGTTCAAACTTCAGTTTGAAGAATATACCTCTGAAGAAAGGTCGAAATGTAACAAAAAAAAAATTGTAAAAGAGCGGTGTAGTGTCCAAAAACACGTTTCCTTTAATGAAAATACGTGTGGTCCTTAGTACACATACGTCTTCCTTTTTTCATTAGTTTATTTTTTGGATGAGCGAAGCGAAGATTCCATTTCACTAACACTGGAGAAAAAAATCCGGAATGTTTTTGTTTTTTTTTTTTTTTGTATTTTTGTCTGTTTGTTAACACGATTCCGGCTAAACCGATACTCCTATTGCGATGAAATTTTATGGAGGCCTTCGAAATCTCTGAACTTAGAACTGCCACGTTTTTTGAGCGCAATCGGGAAATTTTTTCTCATAAAAAACGCAATTTTACGATTTTTTTCGATTTTTAAAAAATTTCTTCGACTTATAAACACCTACATGCTTATCCGATTGTAATGATTTTTTCACAGAACCTCAATTTTATGAATTAAGATATTCGTGTGAAATTTGAGCATAATCAAAAAATTATTTCTCATGAAAATCGTAATTTTACGGGGTTTTTTTCTTTTTAAAAACAATTCTTTGACTTATAACACCTACATGCTTTATCCTATTGTAATGATTTTTTTACAGAACCTTCATTTCATGAATTAATATATTCGTGTTAAATTTGAGCGCAATAGAATAATTATTTCTTATGAAAATAGCAATTTTGCGTTTGTTTTCTTTTTTAAAAATTACGATTAATTAAAAAATTAAGTTAATTTTTTATTTAATTTAGTTTAATTAAAAAAATTGAGTTAATTTTTTATTTAATTTAATTTAATAAAAAAAATCTTCAACTTAGTAATGATTTTTTCACAGAACAACAGAAAATCCGCGTAACACATGGCAGCTAAATGCACCATATACGCTCATCCAACAACGCGGCGGGACTTAAGCGTTTTCCTAGTTTAAATTCATTACCAGCTTTTAAAAAGAGACATTAGTAAATAGTATGTATATGAGTATGTTTTTTAAATTTCAACAAGATAAGTTGGGGGTCAAATTATATTCAGGTATAGCCATATTTTTCGGGACTAAACGGCAAATCAAAACGGAGATGTAATAACTAGGAAGCTTCGCAAACGCTTTTTCAGGCGCGTTATTGGATGAGCGTATGTTTTTTAAACGAAAAAAAGCGTAAAATTGCGATTTTCATGAGAAATTATGTTTCAATTGCGCTCAAATTTCTCACAAATATATAAATTCATAAAATAAGGGTTCAATGAAAATATCATTACAATTTAGATAAAGCATGTAGCTGTTATAACTCGAATAATTTTTTTTATAATGAAAAAAGCGTAAAATTGCGATTTTCATGAGAAAGTATTTTTCGATCGCGCTCAAATTTCACCCCGGCAATATATTAATTCATAAATTATGGTTCTGTGAAAAAATCATTACAAGCGGATGAAGCATGTAGGAAGAATGTTTTAAAAATATAAAAAAATCGTAAAATTACGATTTTTATAAGAAATAATTTTTCGATAGCGCTTAAGATTCACGCGAATAAATTAATTCATAACATTAAGGTTCTGTGAAAAAATCATTACAATCGGATAAAGTATGTTGGTGTTATAAGTCGAAGAAATTTAAAAAAAAATCGTAAAATTGCGATTTTAATGAGAAGCAATTTTTCGATTGCGCTCAAAAACGTGGCAGTTCTAAGTTCAGAGATTTCGAAGGCCTCCAGAAAATTTTATCCCAATTGGAGTAGGGTCATCAAATTCCAACTCGCAACCTTCTCGTGGTTTGGCCCGTGATTAGGGGAGTTTTTCTCCCTGAAACTAATGGCGAGCTCTGGGTCGTCGTCGGGGAACTTCTCTTTCCCTTCGACTACCTCCCCGACGGCGACGACAATAACAACACGGACGGATGATGACACAGACGGAGACGACCACGACGTGGGGGAACCCCTGCCCTCCCCATACGCTTGTGGCTGGTTCTGACCAGCACAGGCTTTGTCCACCCCTTGCTCCCCCGCGTCATCCCTTACGTCCCTCCCTTCGTCTCGATTAGCCAAGTTGCATAAATATGAGACGTGAAGCAATATCCAATAATAATAACAATTGGAGTATCGGTTTAGCCGGAATCGTGTTAACAAACAGACAAAAGTACAAAAAAAACGTATTTTTTTCTCCAGTGTAGTGAAATGAAATCTTTGCTTCGCTCGCTACGCTCATCTAACAATTGTTCTGACTTCAAAAACAAAAATCAGTGCAAACTAAAATACCGAAATATCAACCCCTCGGGTATAGCTTATGTGTTCCTTAGTTTGTTAAAATAAATACTAGGAAGCTTCGCAAACGCTTTTTCAGGCGCGTTGTTGGATGAGCGTAATTTTTTTTAAACGAAAAAGCGTAAAGTTGCGATTTTCATAAGAAATAATTTATCGATTACGCTCAAATTTCACACGAATATATTAATTAATGAAATTAAGGTTCTGTGAGAAAATCATTACAATCGGATAAAGCATGTAGGTGTTATAAGTCGAAGAATGTTTTTAAAAAATCGTAAAATTGCGATTTTCATAAGAAATAATTTTTCGATTGCGCTCAAACTTCACGTGAATATATTAATTCATAGAAATAAAGTTCTGTGAAAAAATCATAACAATCGGATAAAGAATGTAGGTGTTATAAGTCGAAGAATTTTTTTAAAAATAAAAAAAAATCGTAAAATTGCAATTTTAATGAGAAATACATTTTTGATTGCGCTCAAAAAGGTGGCAGTTCTAAGTTTAAAGATTTTGAAGGCCTCCAGAAAATTTCATCGCAATTGGAGTATCGGTTTAGCCGGAATCGTGTGAACAAACACACAAAAATACAAACAGAAAAAATAAGAAAAACGAAAAAAATCGTAAAATTGTGATTTTCATGAGAAATAATCTTTTGATTGCGCTCAAAAACGTGGCAGTTCTAAGTCCAGAGATTTTTAAGGCCTCCAGAAAATTTCATCGAAATTGGAGTATCGGTTTAGCTGGAATCGTGTTAACAAACCCACAAAAATACAAACAGAAAAAAACAAGAAAATCGAAAAAAATCATAAAATTGCAATTTTCATAAGAAATAATTTTTCGATCGATTTTTCGCACCGTGCAGTTCTAAGTTCAGAGATTTCAAAGGTCTCCAGAAAATTTAATCGCAATTGGAGTATCGGTTTAGCCGGAATCGTGTTAACAAACAGACAAAAAAAAAAAAAAAAAAAACATTCCGGATTTTTTTCTCCAGTGTAGTGAAATGGAATCTTCGCTTCACTCGCTAGTCGCTACGCTCATTCAATTAATGAAATTATTAATATTTTATTCAACAGGGAATGGTTTGAAATATATTTGCTCGTTTCACTTGTGGTTAGAGTTTCTGCTTCAAATGCAGAAGGTCCAGGGTTCGTGTCCCGCTATAGGTAGAAATTAAAACTCCAACTTTGGTTCATCAATTCTTGGCTAAGGAATTTGTAAACAGTGACTTTGTAGCCATGCAGCAACAAGGCACATAATAAATTCTTTCAGGTTGTTCCGAGTAAGTCTAGTGTATTTTGGCGCTGTCTGCGGGTGGAATCATGTCAAGCTTGATTGGCATGTGCTTTTTGGATGAGCGAAGCGAAGACTTCAATTTCACTGACCCCTAAAAAATTAAGCTCGGGTGTTTTTTTTTTTGTTTTTTTTGTTTGTTTTTCTGTCTGTTTGTTAACTCTCTACCAGGCAAACGGCATATCCGATCTTGATGAAAATTGAAAGGGACCTTCGAAATCTCTGAACTTAGAGGTGTATTGTTTTTGGGTACAATCGAAGAAATATTTCTTGTGAATATCGTACTTTTACGACCTTTTCCGATTTTTTATGCGATATTTTCGTGTTATTTGAGCCGATTCTGATAAAACTGGTGGGCTACAACGTTCATATTTCACATGGGCATTAGAGTAATGGTGATGTAGTACCTTTTGAAAGAAAAGTTGAAAAATTAGCCAGAATCCATAGAAATAGAGGTTTTAATATAAGTTTTTTGATTTTTTTTTTGCGATATTTTCGTGCCTATTTGGGCCAATTCTGACCAAACGGGTGGAGCTTCAACGTTCATATATTATATGACAAGGCTGTGACTTGACATTGACAGATGTCTGCCACTATTGTTCTACGTTATTTCATTTTCTCTGCATTATGTGTGTTTTTTATAATTCAATTTGATATCATTGATAGAGTGTTTTAATCTAGTACGTGTGATATTGTTAGGAAAACTTTTCATTCCTCAAACACGTAATTATAGCGTTCTAAAAGTTATACATTTTTTACGCAAAAGATTTATCTGTTTTAATGAAGGTTTGTTTATTTTACGTAGCAACGAAATCCAACATGAGCATTGCATATTTTGTTTTGATTAATTTATTTTTATTTTTGACAACTGAATAAGCTTTTTAAATTTGCTGATGCTTGATCCAATCAACATGATGAAGTGCCACGAGTGTTTTATTAACAAAAAGTTAATGAGGTGCTCCTGTTCGACGTTGACACTGAAAGGGTGAACAATTTCGTCTCAGGAGTTTGACAACAAACATGGCCAGCCAAATTTCTGACCTGAAACAGAAGGTAGGCTTACACTTATCTACAAATTCTAATGAAGAGAAGCTAAATCACAATCAACTGCCAATTAAGCATAGCCACGCAGGGCCCTCTGAACAGCCTTGGCCTGATAGTAAGTCTATGCCTATTGTCAGTCCAATCTCAAAACCTGCCGATTCCTCAAGCCTACACTACACAGGCTTCTAGGCAGATAAATGATGGACCAGGGCATATGCCGAACTATTGGCCTTCTCTAAGATCTGTTCAGAGTCACAACATATCAAACAGTCCATGCCTAACTCCAGAATTTGTCTAATACTAATAGCATTCAAAAACATCTACTGGAATTGTGACTAAAAACAGATTTGAACTGCTCTCAAATCTAGGAAATGACTTTCCCCGCTTCCTCACAATGAAACTAGAACTCCAAAATTCCGCAATCAAAAACAAGATTCCTAATCAAACAAGAATCCTGATCCTAGCATACCTACACCAATTAACCCAATAAAGGACGCACTAATTACACCCACTGAGCCAACATCTGTGACAGTAGTACTAAGCAATTCTATGTTTAGCGGATGTCAGTACTTAAAAGCACAAAAGGATTATTGTTTGCAAATTCATCCTGGAATCCAGCCTCAACAATTGAAGAAAACAATAGAAGATCAACCTCCAGCAACGAGAAATCAGTGGGCACTCTGATAATTCAAAATGGCACTAATTCGTTAAAATGTAAAGATCCCTTCAATTAATGGATGACGTTTATCAGTTAATCTGGACATGCAAGAAAACATACCCATTGGCTCGTATAGCATACACAGGCATTATTTATCGCCGAGAATGTCCCGAATTCCACTGTCGATGAAGTCAATGCCAACATTAAATGGGCGTGCAAGACACTTGATACTTTGTATGTTGATACAAATAAGTGGATTTTGCCAACTGACATTTCCAAAGGAGGCCTTCCACCAAACAACTCGGGCAATGTAAAAATAAATCAATGCTAAATGAGATCAATGATGTACTATCATGGCACCCAACAACAATCGGTGCATTGATCAACCAAACCTACAAGCTTTGATTCAAAAATCTTGATGAGATCGTCTTCCACAAGTCCATCATCAACTGTACCTAAACAATCCTAAACAAGAAGAACCCTAAATCTGGAGTGCCAAATATCGTCCCTGCCCTCTGAGCCAGCTCGAATCTCGGAGGATGAATTTCCAACTGCTGGATCGCAACAATCGTCCCTGTTCTCGGAGCCAGCTAGAGTCTCTGTGGATGATGATTCCCCAACTGCTGAAGCTCAACTATTGTCCTTGCCCTCGGAGCCTGCTCGAGTTTCTGTGATAAAGATTCACCAACTGCTGAGCGCAATTATCCTCCGTGCCCTCGGAGCTAGCTCAAGTCTTTGTGGACGATGATGATTCCCCAACTGCTGAACGCAACCATCGTCCCTGCCCTTGAGCCACCTCGAGTCTCGGTAGATGATTGCCTAACTGCTGAAGTGCAACGATGTTCCTGCCCTCGATGTCAGGTCGTGACTGTGAGATGATGCAGAATGCTCGAGTCTTTGTGGACGATGATTCCCCAAATGCTGAGCGCAACCATTGCCCTGCCTTCGGAGTCAACTCGAGTCTTGGTGGACGATTACCCAACTGCTGAAGCGCAACTATCGTCCCTGCCACTCGAAGTCAAATCGTAAATGTGAGATGTTTCAGAGTGGTGAGTGTAGGAGGTCTTCTCACACTATGGCAACTCGAAGTCGAAACAGATAGAATGAATGTGCAAGATGCTAAGGACCTGAAGAAATGTACCTACCAGCAACTACGTGACTTGATGATAAATGAAGGATAGCAATAAACTAAAAAACTGTTGTCACTAGAGAGTTAGTAGAAATTTTCTTACTGTACAATTCAGAAAAAGAATAATAAGCCCTTTAAGCCCCCCCTTAACCACCCTAGTTGACTAGAGACTCATCAACCCATTATGCCCTTAACGTTTACTGTAAAATCACAGATAAGAAATCACCTCACATTAGCCTAGACACACAGACTTTTATACACTCCATTGACATAATACTGACCACCGAAGACCTAAGGCTGAATGCCTCCTCCAAATGCTCCTCCCTAACAGACCATCACTCTTCTTCCTTCCCCCTAAACTCCCATGCCAGCAACCTTTAAGTTCTAAAATTGCATTCCTCATGTCTGCTCTGTCCGTAACAAAATTGAAGACTCGAATTACTACTAAGCGTCTATCTCCCGATATATTCTGCCTCTCAGAACATTGGCTCTCTCTTCATGAAACTAATTCTTTCTGTATTTCAAACTATGTAAATGTAGATTTTTTCTGTCGATCCACGTTCATTCATGGAGGAGTTGCAATCCTCGCTAACCTCATCTTAACTTGATTCCTATTCCTGAGGTCAAATCGTACTGCATTGAGAAAGTTTTTATAGGTGCCGCAGGTTCCTGGCACCATATGAACATGCACTTCATTATTCTATCCGTTTACCGATCTCCTCTAGCGACTTAAATATATTTCTCCTCAAGCTAGACGAGGTACTCATTCTTTATCACCAAGAAATTTCCAAAGCAGATATCTTTTATGTAGTGATCATAATGTAGACTTTCTAAAACAATCCCCAGCTCAATCGAAACTGCTCGATTAGTTCACTCATTTAATATCAAGGAGACCATTGTCATACCACCGCGTCACTGATACAAGTTGTTTCCCTTATTGACACATCTTCACACTATTGACCCAATGATGTTCTCGGCAAGCTCAACAGACACAGGTCTGTCTGATCACCATCTCCTCATGCTCAACATTTCCCTCTCAACAATACCCTTCCCCAAATTAAAATAATGAAACGTTTTTCAATACCAAAAATACAGCCAACTTCAGACCAATGCTAAGTACTGAAAATTGGCAGTCGCTGTCCCTTCCTGGAAATGTGGACGAACTCCTCTCAATCCATTCCACATTCCTATGTCCATTTTAACAAATCATTTCCGCTAAAAAGTTGTCCTCTTACTAAACCTAAAGTCAACCCCTGGATCTCGCACGATCTGCGATGTGAAGCCCAGACCTTGAGATCCCTCCATTCTAAACTGAAGTCTTCGAACAACCCAATACATAAAGAACAATATCGTGACTTAAAAAAGTCCCATGCTAAAAATATACGTCAAGCTAAACTTCACTATAATGACTCCAAAATCTCTGAATCTAGGAACACCTCAAAAGCAATTTGGTCCATGATCAAATCACAGACCACTGCCTCTAAACCCAAATGCGACCTCACGCTAACCATTAATGGTGAAGTTTATATCAGATGCATCTTCTCAATGCGAACTTTTTAATGAATTCTTCATCAACTCATGTAATATTGGTAAAACCAATGTGCCAATCAATAACTCCCTCCCTCGTAAACCCTTGCCACCTCCGTTAGGCCATACCATCTTTCTCTATCCTACCACTCCTCTTGAAGTAGCTATGGTAATTAGGAAATTTGGTTCCAAACACTCATATGACTAGATGAAGTGCCAGGCTCTCTTCTATCCAAGTGTACGGACTTTCTCTCTGGCCCACTAGCCTACATTATTAACCGATCCTTCTCTGAGGCATTTTCCCTCCAAGCTAAAGGCAGCAAAAATTATACCTATTTATAACACAAAAGGTAAAAAATCTGAAATGACAAACTATCGTCCCATCTCCCTCCTTTCATCTTTTCCAAAATATTTGAATATATCATGCACGATCGTCTAATATCATTTCTAAATCACCACAACATTATCTCCCCTAGTCAACACGGTTTCTTGAAAAACAAATCCACCACCAGTGCAATCTACAGTTTTTCTGTCCCCCCTCTATTCTCTGCTCTCGACAAAGGCGACCAGCTGTAGGATTGTTCTACGACATGACCAAGGTTTCGACACCATTAATCACAAAATTCTTCTCGACAAACTACATACTTACGGTATCCGTGGGGTACTCTTGATTGGATTTCCTCTTTTTTGTCTGGCGTACCCAAGTAGTGGAACTCCAAACATCTAATAGTCAATCCGTCACCACACAACCCGCTCTAAACCTCTGCCAATAGTCTGCGGGTTCCCAGGGATCAATTTTGGGACCATTAGCCTATATCCTTTATGTCAACGACCAGTCCGCCTACTTAAAAGAGGGCACTCTCACCCAATATGCTGATGACTCCAGCCAACTGCTGACACTACCCAAACTCCCAACCCATTCAGGACCTTCCCCCCTTAATAAACAATCAAGTTACGTTAATGTCATCATACTGCCTCGGCAAACAACTCACCATCTCACGCTCTAAAACTGTTTATCTATACTTTCACACCCCTTATAAGATCCCTACTGCCAGTCCCCTGTTCGTCTTGACCCTGATACTATCCCCCGCGCTCACACAGTCAAAGTCCTAGGCCTTGCACTAACTGATAATCTAGACTGGTCCATCCATGTAACCACGTTGCCAGCAAAATATTATCTGGCTGCTACTCAATCAGAAAGCTCAAACAAATAGTTTCACCCCCACATCCTATTGCTAGTTTTACTTTGCACACATTCACTCTCACTTATCATATGGCCTGCTATTTTGGGGAGCTTCCCCCATGCGAACAGAATATTCATTCTCCAAAAGAGAGCGGTTCGTATCATAGCTGTGTCTCCAGAAGACACTCATGTAGAGAACTTTTCAAGGAACTTGGTATTCTTACTCTAGCATGTACCCTTATCCAATCAGCCGCATTATTCGTTCACACCAACCGTAACCTCTTCCATCTAAATGCTTCTGTGCACTCCCATAACACTAGAGCCAACCTTCACATACACAGGCCCTCCCACAATCTGCGCCTCTTTGCACAAGGCCCTGAATATCTATCTTCCACCCTCTACAATTAGCTCCCTGACCACATCAAACATCTCCCACCCTGTCTTCCTTTAAACATAAGTTGAAATCATATCTTACAGCAAACAGCTTTTACTCCATCAATGACTACCTCTCCATGTAAATATTTGCAGTTAATTCATTTTTTTCATTATAATTATTTCACAAATATCTAGAGTATAACCACAAAAAGCACTGTAATTTAAAATTTTCAATGTTTCCCTTAGACGAAATGATGTAACAAACTTCTATATATAATATGTGCTTACACGCTTCCTTGGATTGTGCAGGTATATAAGACACATTCTGCTGTACATCCTCCAATTGCTGTTTTCTGTGCCATCAGCAATTCTCATCACAATATCACATCAATATTGCTTTATATCCAACTTTTCTTTATTCTATATGAATTCTTAATCTAGTAGGGCATTCTATTTATTTGCATCTACTTTACTTTAACATAAACACTAATCAATCAATCATCACACACAAATATATATATATATATATATAATATATATATTATAATATATATTATATATATATAGACACATTCTACTGTACATCATTGCTGTTTTCTGTGCCATTAGCAATTCTTATCACAATATCATATCAATTATTGCTTTATATCCAATTTTTTTTAATTCTATATGAATTCTTAATCTAGTAGGGCATATTTTGCATCTACTCTACTTTACCATAAACACTAATCAATCAATCAATCATCATATATATACTAGACACATTCTCCTGTACATCATTGCTGTTTTCTGTGCCATCAGCAATTATTATCACAATATCACATCAAAAATTGCTTTATATCCAACTTTTCTTTATTATATATGAGTTCTTAATCTATAGTAGCGCATGCTATTGTTTTGCATCTACTCTACTTTAACATAAACACTGTGTTTATCATTATAATTACTATCACTTTTATTATTAATTATTAATTATAGACTATTCACTTTCTCTGCAAAGAGTTATACTTGTACACTGTACTAGTCTAAGTGAATAAAAATATCTATCTATCTATCTATCTATCTATCTATCATGGGCATTGAGGTTATGGTGATGTAGTACCTTTGAAAGAAAAAGTTTGGAAAAGTATGCCAGAATCCATAGAAATAAAGCTTTTAATATAAGATTTTTACGGTAAATAATAACAAATTAACAAGAAACAATAGAAACTTGACAACATCACCTACAATGCGTAGGCAGCAAAACAAAGCACTTGCAAAAGTAAAGATATCTCACGCAAACTAAAAACTTAAAAAAGCTCATCCATCAACGCGGCGGGACTTTAGCGTTTTCCTAGTTATTTAAATACTTGTCTGAAGTTGGTCATATGTTCGCTCGTCGATAATGTCGATGGTCAACAGAGTTGGCTTGGTCTGTTTTAATTTCATGTCCTCCCCGGAAAATCGTATAATGTGACAGAATGGGACAGACAGAATGGGTAGAATGTAAAATATATTTTTTGGATGAGCGAAGCGAAGACTTCAATTTCACTGACCTCCCAAAAAATTTAGCTCGGGTTATTTTTTGTTTGGTTTTCTGTCTGTTTGTTCGCTCTCTACCGGCAAACGGCATATGCGATCTTGAGGAAAATTGGAGGGGATTCAAAATCTCTGAACTTAGACCTGCCACGTTTTTGGGCACAATCGAAGAAATATTTCTCATGAATATCGTACTTTTCCGATTTTTTCCCCGATTTTTAGGAAGATATTTTCGTGACATTTGGGCCGATTCTGACCCGAACGGGTAGGGCTACAACGTTCATATTTTACGTGGACATTAAGGTTTTGGTGATGCATTGCTTTTTGAAAGAAAAAGTTGAAAAAGTTAGCCAGAATGCATAGAATAAAGGTTTTAATAAGAGTTTTTTTAGATCTATAATAACAATTAACAAGTAACATAGAATCTTGACAACATAACCTACCTTGCATTCAAAGAGCCCTTGCAAAGGAAAAGTGTCCCACGCAAATTAAAAACTTACATAAAAGCTCATCCATCAACGCGACTAAAAAAGGGTTTTTCGAACCTTCCTGGTAAAATATATATGTATAGTGGTCCCAACGAAAGAATGCAGTTTGCTCCGAAATAGTTTTTGCCAAACATATCAATTTTGTAAACTCTATTCACGCTAGCTTATCGTGGATCTAGCACACGGATGGGATGAACTCTGTGATCTAGCCAGATAATTTTTTGCTTGCGTTGGTAAAAGATTTCTCTTTCATTCACAAAGGCGACATTCCATTTACCGCGCATTCATACAACCCCCACCACTACAAATCATCTGCATTCTTTCGTTGGAGCAAGTTTAGCTCAAAAAGATTTGTGGGGCGCTTTTATTTTGTGGCCTACGTGCGCGGCGCTGATCATGCAGTAGAACCCTGCATTTTAAGCCACTTCTCGATACCAAAGCGATAAGATTTAAGCATGGGATTACAACATGCGTTGAAACAAAGGTAATAAGATCGTAAATCTAGCGAAGATGTCATTGAAATCTGAGCAAGAAGCGTGTTGTATTTACTAGTAGCTTCGAAAACGGTTTTTCAAGCGCGTTGTTGGATGAGCGTAATTGGTGCATTGAGCTGCCATGTGTTTTGAGGATTTTCTGTTGTTCTGTGGAAAAATCAATACTAAGTCTATTTTTTTAAATTAATTAAATTAAATAAAAAATAACTTTTTTTTAATTAATCAAAATTTAAAAAAAGAAAAACACGAAAAATTACGATTTTCATGAGAAATAATTATTCAATTGCGTTCAAATTTCACGCGAATATATAAATGAGCGCCCGAGCGCAGAGCTTTTAAGAGCGCAGCACCTGTCGTCAAGGGTCCAAGAAGTCAACATGGCCGCTTGTTATGCATGTTTAGATGTGTGACAGGTGCCTCTGTTATCATATTTCCATCGCCCCCGTTATCGTATTTTACTCGTGATTTATATTTAATAGATTTTTTTAATTAGTCTAAAATGTCGACAACATATATAGATTGGTCTATAGCGAAATTAAAACAAGAGCTCCGAAAAAGAGGCGCAAAATTGAGTGGTAGAAAGCCCGAACTTGTTGACAGGTAAGGCCTGACATCAACACTGATCAACTCAACTTACGATCTTGTTTATTTGGTAGGGCCTAGCATATGCCTTTGGTTTTGTCTAGATCTTTGAGTTTGTAAAGCCTGGACCCTACACTACTTGTCAATAGGCCTAGGAGCTAGGCCTAATGTGTTACAAACCCAGGTACATTTCATAATGCTAGGCCTAGGCCCTACATGCTCTAATTTTTCTTTGCAGGCTCCTTTCTTACGACCGAAATGACAACTTTGGTTATCTAGAGCCAAAGGAAATTTTAAAAATGAAGCTACCACCGCCACAAACCTACAAAGACATTAATAGTAAGTCTATCATTCCCAAAATGAACATTGAAGACCTGAAATTGTACCTCCTTACAAAAGATAAATCTATTATAGAAGAGTCTGCAGTACAAATGTACAATGAACATTTCATGAGATACATACGATCTTCACATGTAGCTGCAGACTCGCTATACTACATTCACAGCAACGTATGGGCAGAAATGTCGAAGAACGTTAATTACAATGTTCATGTATTATTGGACAGCGATGGAGTATTGAAGCAAGCGCAGTGTGAATGCCCAGTGGGCTCATGGCCCAGTGCTCACTGCAAGCATCTCGTCACGACGATGCTAGGAATTATTGAATTCTCAGAGCAGGGCTCTGTGAAAACGGAAGCTACATGTACAGAAAAGTTGCAAACGTTTCATATCCCAAAACAAAAATACAAGGGTTCCCCGATTAAGAGTGACTCTCTTCCAATGAAGAAATACAAGCTTGACCTAACAAATAGCAACAAAACTTCTGCGCCAACAGAAGTTTCATTTAAAATCAACTCTAGGCCTTTAAAATTTGTTAATAACACAGGGTACCCAAGCTTCTTTCACAATAACCTAAATTACGAGTGCTCAACATCATCATCAAACCAGCCACACCGTGTAATGCCTTTTTTACAATTAATAAAACCAGCAAACCCATATTTAACAGAACATGATCATAAATATTTACAGTTATCCACATCTGAGACAGTTTTAAAATCACTTCATCTTTCAAGTATCAGCAACAGTGCCAGGGAGAAAATTGAATTAGACACCAAGACCCAAGCAAACAATGAAGAGTGGCACGACCAAAGAAGCCACCGCATCACTGCCTCCAAAATGGGAACTATTTGCAAATCAACAGAGAGACGTGACATGAAAAACTGGTACAGTCCATTATCAGTCCTAAAAGTTTTGATTCACGTGCCACAACGCATGGGACGAAATACGAGCCACATGCTATTTCTCTCTATGAAACCATAACTGGGAGGAAAGTTTCTAAATCAGGGCTAGTCGTTCATCCAGATAAACCACATTTAGCAGCATCTCCCGATGGAATCTGTGATGAACGACTAGTCGAAGTCAAGTGCCCGTTCAGTGCCAAAAATAAGTCGGTCACTGAAGTAAATGTGCCTTATTTATATGTTAATGAAAATGGCAAATTGTCATTAAATGTACCCATGACTACTATTACCAGATCATGGGTCAGTTGTATGTTACTGGGAAGGAGGTTTGTGACTTGGTAATCTTTACACTAATTGATCTAGAAATAATTACCATCAATGTAGATCATGCATTTGTACATGAGATGGTGAAAAAGTTGGACTCTTTCTACAACAACCATTTTAGACCTGAAATTCTTAACAAATATCTGTAAAGAGATTTTGAAAAGTATAAATCCTTCTGCTGACACTATTGTGCTGTCTCAAGTTTCAAATCCGCCTAGTATGAAAACTAACTATAAACATGAAACATATTATTGTATTGTATTGTTTAACACCTCACTCCTCTTTGCAGAGAGAGTGGGCGAAATGAATACATCGTTCTAAAATTAAGTCTAAAAGTAAACATTAAATAGTCATTTAGTATAAAAATTACATACAGGTAAAGTAATTAACTTAACTTCAGGTTCAGTATAATATAGGCTATTATGCAAATATGTAGACCACATTATAAATAAAAAGGCCTACCAGAGGTAGGTCCTGCATTCAATCCTGAATTAATTCTTAACTGTTTAGCACTTGTTTCCTACAATGCCGTTTCTAAAATTACATAGGACTAAACACACAAAAATGATTTCCCTGCCAATTTTTGTTTCATCGTTGTTCAGTGGATTTGTAAAATTTTGTATGTCTTCCCCAGCCCAATCAGCCGTTTTACATGCACCCTTTTGCTTGCAACATTCCTGTCGCTTATGACTACAAGACCAGAAAGTTGATTCTTTTCCTTTCATGAAAGTGGGTATATTAACTTGTACATCGTAAGGAGCAAAAAGGTCTTGCACATTAATCCCTCTTATCGGCCATGATTGAATCACCCTTGTCACACATAGTCATTAGTAAACTGCGCTCTATTATCTGACGATCACTGGTAGATCCACCAAACGCAGGTGATACATAGGAGATAAGACCTCCGGGGGTGATGCCAACAATGACCTGTCAAATAATAATGTTATTAGTAACACATTAGACATGCCTTATTATGCATATTGGAATCTTTCATTCTTAATGCAGATTACTGTGGACCTAGTACCTTCAATGTGTTTCTATTTTTGTATGTTGAAAATGTTGCCTGTTGACTCGTGGGATTCGCAGGCTTCTTTATCGGAATTTCCATACCGTCGAGAATTACTCGAGTCGAAGGAAAGGTTTTTTTGAAGTCTTGTGGCATGTAGAATGAGACAAGGTCCCGTGAAGGCCATAAAATTATTAAGTTCGGACCATTGGTTGTACATAAATTAATCCACGTCCAAAAGATGTTGCTCTCGGTGAACGTGGATATATCAAATAAAAAAGCAAGTTCAAAGTTACTTCGGTAACGCCTTAATTTTATTAGAGTAAGGAAGAACTGATCTTTAACCGAAAAAATAGTACATTGTCGCCACTTGTACTCGAGGTGATTTGCACACTCACCCAAAGACTGTAGCACCAAGCGGAACTTGGCATACGATTCTAACCCAGTGAAGTAGTGCACGACATCGGGCTTATCTTTAATGCTTTCGATGTCAATGCGAGGTTTATGTGAAGTTTGAGTCTGGCTGCCAATAGTCTTGAACTGCTTTAATTGGGTGGTTGTGTCTATTTCTACGTCATTAATTACAGCCTCTGTGTAGGGCACATCAACTTCATTACCCACACTATCACAAGTTGGAGTAGACCCATTGCTGTCAGTAGGCCTATTGTCACATGAAACGGCTGTTTTCCTTTGCGGTATACCTAGCTAACCTCTTGGTAGCTCGCAACTTTCTATTTTCTTGTTTTAAGCTAGGTCTAGGCACTTCAGTAAATACAAACTTCTTAGGTACAGCATTTTTGCGTAATTTTTGTCTCATCGACAGCAAACCTACAACAAAGCAAATTATCCCTTTGCTTTTGCATTATCAAGAAACTTAAGAACGTAATATATTTTGATGAAACACTTTAGGTGATGAATAGAAACGTTTATTCTTTACATTTTAATAATATGAGACACAATACAAAAGACTAAGCTAGGCTACTTAGTACGATCAGAGATGAGGGACGCCTCGAAAACGCGGGAGTTGTAGTAACTGCTTGCACCGTGAAGGACTCTGCTTCTGGGCGTGGCCTACTACAGAGGTCGAAACGTAATCGATACTATTACTACCAATCTTGCAAACATCGACTTATGCGATCTAGTAAACTAGGCCTAAGTTAAACACAATAGCATGGCAAAAGTCACTTGGGCTAATAAGCCTACTCATTCGAGTGAACAAAGGGCGCACAGTCCAACCCCCTTCTCGCCGTCTTCACTCGCTAAACACTAGCTGGGCTTGTGAAGCAAACCGCTTTAATAGTTCTCTTGACACTGGCTTAGCCCATCATGTCCGCAGTCATGTGTTCGGTTGACAGTACTGCACATCCACGATGCCACGCTCTCGCAGATCTCGGATGAGATAGTGCTTGACTGCGATGTGCTTCGTCCTAGCGCTGCACCGATCTGACTCGATCAAGCGAATACAGCCTTGGTTGTCCTCGAAGATCGTGGTTGCTCCTTGTACTGGTACCCCTACGTCGTCCAGCAGTTGATGTAACCACAACAGCTCTTGACAGGCATTCGCAGCCGCGACATATTCTGCCTCGGTGGACGACAATGCGACGATCGTCTGCTTGCGACTCGACCACGATACTGTGCTCTCACCCAATAGGAAGATGTATCCGCTAGTCATACCGGCCCAGTCAGCGTCCACGTACCCTTGCAGCTTGAGCTCACTCCTTGCAGACAGGCGCAGTTTCGCATCGAGGGTCCCGGCCAGGAAACGCATTACCCGCTTCACCGATTTCCAGTCGCGTTCTGTGGGTGACTCCACATGTCGGCTCAGAAGCTGACAGCTACCGCAATGTCCGGTCTGGACACTGTAGCTATGTACAGGAGTGATCCAATAACTTGTCGATACTTTGTGTTATTCGGCAACTTGACGCTGGGTTCTTCCATGGAAGACAAATAATTTGTTTCCATTGGCGTGGCAGAAGCTTCGTCTCCAGCATCCCTTGCTCTTCTAGAAGTTGAACTATCTTAGTTCGTTGGTGGATAAGGAACGAACCGTCTGTTTCTCGCTCGATCTGGATCCCAAATAGTGAGCCACTTCACCTAAATCCTTGGTCGTGAAATGCTCGTTTAGCTGCGCACAAATGCCCTGAACGACCTCTTCAGATTCTCCGGCTACCAGTAAGTCGTCTACGTACAACAGCACATAGGTGGTACTACCGGTTGTTTCCTTTTTCATGAAGAGACATGAATCAGCTTTTCCGCGCTCGAAACCAAGACTTGCCAGTGCTTCTGTGGCCTTCTTGTTCCATGCTCGTGCCGATTGTTTGAGCCCGTAGATACTGCGTTTTAGTCGCAATACCATGTGCTCCTTGCCTGGTTCCTCAAAACCCGGTGGTTGTTCCATGTAAAGCTCCTCTTCCAGATCTCCATTTAGGTACGCTGACTTAACGTCAAGGTGCCGTACATGCAACTGGCGAATAGCCGCCACGCTGGGGCAGCACGCGCACTGTCTCGTGCTTGACCACTGGCGCAAACGTCTCGTCGTAGTCCTCACCATAACGCTGCGAGAATCCTCTCGCCACTAGCCGCGCTTTGTAAGTGTTGACGTCACCATTTGCATCTAGTTTAGTCTTAAATACCCACTTGGATGAGACTGCCCGGGCGGCCTGGAGGGAGTTTGGCAATCTCCCACACTCCACTTTTCTTTAAGAGCTGACATTTCCTCTTCTGCGGCCAACACCCAGTTCTTCTTTTCGCGTTCTGGTAGCTCCATCACTTGTTTCCACGAGGATGGCTCACGTGGTTGGTCCACTCTTACTTTATACGAAAGTTTTCTTGGTGGGATTCCTTTATTCGGTCTCTGTGATTGACGTGGTGCTGGAGGAACAATCTGCTGATCGTTGACAGTTGTTTCTGCCGCTGTAGGCTCTTGTTGAGTCAACTCGGTGGCCTCCTTCGAATCCTCCTCCGCGTCCTCAAGAATGTTGACGAAGTCCCCGTCCATTTCCCCTTCTGGCAGAAGACTGATTCCACCACTTGCTTCAACGATGTGTGGATTGTTCTGCTCGTCCATCTCGATGATGCGCACGGAACGACTTATCCACACTTTGTTGGTGTTAACGTCCAACAGGCGGTAACCTTTGGAGGCGGTGTCATAGCCTATGAGCACGCCCAAGATGGCCTTATCATCCCATTTCTTGCGTTTTTGTTTTGGGACAAGGGAATACACTTTTGACCCAAAAACTCTGATGTGGCTTAAGTCGGGCTTATTGCCACCCCAAAAGTTCGCAAGGTGTCTTGTCCACGCTTTGGCTCGGTAAACGATTCTAAAGATACGCCGCGGAAACACACTGCTCTCCCCAAAATCTTTCAGGAAGTCCTGCATCCAAAAACATGCATTTTGCCATCTCAACTAGAGAGCGATTCTTACGCTCGGCCACGCCATTTTGTTGAGGCGTGGTGTGGCACCGTGAACTGTTGCTGATCCCCTCACGCTTGAAGAAATCCTGCAGATCCCTGTTGACGTATTCTTTCCCGTTGTCTGTGCGGAAAATGGTGGGCCTATGTCCATACTTAGTGTGAACCATAGCGATATATTCCTTTACAACATTTGCCGCTTCATCCTTGGACTTAAGGAGACGGACGAACGTAAAGCGTGAGTAGTCATCGATAAGAGTTACCATAGAGCTATGACCGCTCGGCGTTGTGATCGGCATCGGTCCACAGACGTCACTATGTATCAGTTCACCGGGCTTGGTAGCTCTGGTCTCGCTCGTTGGGAAAGGTAGTTGGGTTAACTTCCCTCTCATGCAACAGTCACAGTCCACTTTTGCGTCACATTTGCCAATGTGTATGCCTAGGCCAGTCCCTCCGTGAACAGCTTCTTAATTGCGCTGGATCCCGGTGACCTAAGCGTCGGTGCCATCGATGCATGCATACTTGGCTGCGTGCACACAACGCTGCGTCGTTGCCCGTTTTGCACTTGAGCCTGAAAAGTGTCCCGTCAAGTTCAGCGGTTGCAATGACGACCGTCTTGTGAGTTATCTGGCAGGTGGCATCCTCGAACGTCACCGTGTACCCACTACGAGTTGCACATTGAACCGATAACAACCCGCCATCCAGTTCCGGAATGTACAGCACATCCTTGAGGTATACTTGTTTCCACCTTACCGTTTTGGAGTGTTGCACGACAACCACCCGCTACCGATTCCTTCCGCAGAGATCGTTGAGTTGTCTGCCAAATATACCTGGGTCTTTACATCTTGCAACGCAGTAAAAAACCTTTTGTTGCTTGTCATGTGCTCGTAGCTCCTGAGTCCACATACCAGCGGTCGGCCTGGTCCTTGTGTATACTGCTCCATACCGCAAAGGAGTGCTGGGGTGCTGCACTGCTGCCAACATCCTGGATGCGTACCATGCAGTTAGCTTTCTCCTTTACCTTGCCTAGATGTGTTTTGTACTTGAGGCAGTCTGCCTTCAGATGGCCTTTCTTTTTACAGTAGAAACATTCCCGTTCCTCCTTACCTGACTTGCTCCCTTTTGGCACCTGCTTGCCGTACGTGCCCGCCTCTTGTCTCTTGTGATATGTTGTCTGGAGGGCTACCTCGTTGTCGCGATGGTCCCGCGTCGCCTCGACACGGCGCTGGTACTCGTCGGTCAACTTGCCAGAGACATATTCGACGTTCAAGTCTTTCTCGTCTCTTCCTTCAGGGCTGTAACTAACGTAGAGTATGACTCCGGTAGACTGCACAACATAACTGCTACTAGGTCGTCGTCTTCGACCTTCTTTCCATGCCCCCCAATTGACCCACAACCTCCAGCATGGAGTTTGATGTGCGCCTGCATGGTACCTTGGGTAAACCTCATCCCATACAATTTTCGCATTAGATATAGTCGGCTTCCAATAGTGGATCTCTCATGCAACCTTTGCAGCATGGCCCACATTTCCTTGGCCGTCTCAAGTTGAGCGAGATGAAGCAACTGGTCATCTTCGACACTGAGACATATTGCTGCAATGGCCTTGCATTCCAGTTTTCCCCAGTCACTGGGCTCTGGGTCTGGCTTGGGTTGGGTGACTACATCCCACAATCCATCCCTCATGAGTACTACCTTTAATTTTAATTTCCACAGTTGATAATTTGCATTATTCAACTTGGTGATCAACATTTTAGAGTTATCACCCGCAACAGCCATGCTTGATCCTGGCCTATCCTAGGCCTAGGCCTACTTTCAGGAAATTAAAAGTACTCACCCGTACGTGTCAACCTTAACCTCGTTTTTAGGCGCAGATAAAGTGTTCTAGGCCCATAACCTGATGAAACACTTTAGGTGATGAATAGAACAGTTTATCCTTTACAGTTAATAATATGAGACACAATACAAAAGACTAAGCTAGGCTACTTAGTACGATCAGAGATGAGGGACGCCTCGAAAACGCGGGAGTTGTAGTAACTGCTTGCACCGTGAAGGACGTCTGCTTCTGGGCGTGGCCTACTACAGAGGTCGAAACGTAATCGATACTATTACTACCAATCTTGCAAACATCGACTTATGCGATCTAGTAAACTAGACTAAGTTAAACACAATAGCATGGCAAAAGTCACTTGGGCTAATAAGCCTACTCATTCGAGTGAACAAAGGGCGCACAGTCCAACAATTTTTAACAGTATGCCTATGGCCCATAATTTCGATCTGGTAATTTAAAATATACCTGATTCATCCTAGCCTAGCCTATTCCCACTTTAACTTGGATAGACCCATTTGGTGTAGGGTAGGCCTAGGCTAAGCCTATTCAGTTTTAAGTGAGGTCAATTCTCCACAAAGCCTTGTTTATAATATTCTGCCAGTAGTGTTAGTAAGCACATTAAAGCGTTGTCTAAATACGCAATTGACAAGTTATGGTCTATGGCTAGGCCTAGGCGGAGGTGAAATAG
Organism: Sweltsa coloradensis; assembly: GCA_024449915.1. Classification (NCBI taxonomy): domain Eukaryota; kingdom Metazoa; phylum Arthropoda; class Insecta; order Plecoptera; family Chloroperlidae; genus Sweltsa; species Sweltsa coloradensis. The sequence goes on from JAMZAV010002711.1 coordinate 52,353, forward strand.
AAAAGATGACAGCTGGAAGGCCCCCTCTAGGCCTAGGCCATAGCCTAGCAGGGCTCCAATATTAGGCCTAGGACTACGCCTAGCCCAGTATTTTGGGCTAATCATATTATTTTTATTATTTTCAAATTATACAAATAAGATTTATAAGGAATGTAACATTATTTACCTGACGTAGAGTGTGTAATAATGTCACCACTGTCAAAGTGTTCCTTGCACACAACACTGTGCACAGAGGGCTTCCAATTCTTTCGTTTTATGTTCTCTATCCATGCTTTTTTTAATTTTGGGTCATTTGGAAAACGAATCCTCCTCGGACACTACACCCTACAGCACAACATTGTGTAGCAGGCATTATTACATTAATTTTCTAAAAATGTAATGACACTTCGCCTTCAAAACACTAGGCAAGGCCGCTAGCTGTCATTACGGAGTGGACCCCTAAGTACACGTAGCGCTCCCCGCGGTAAAAGTTTTCGGCTCGCTCCCTCATTCATAAAATTAAGGTTCTGTGAAAAATCATTACAATATGATAAAGCATGTAGGAAGTCAAAGAATTGTTAAAAAAAGAAAAAAGAAACGTAAAATTTCGATTTCATGAGAAATAATTTTTCGATTGCGCTCAAATTTCACACTGTGAAAAAAATCATTAAAATCGGATAAAGCATGTAGGTGTTATAAGTCGAAGAAATTTTTAAAAAATCGAAAAAAATATTAAAATTGCGATTTTCATGAGAAATAATTTTCCGATTGGACTCAAAAACGAGGTAGTTCTAAGTTCAGAGATTTTAAAGGCCTCCAGACAATTTCATCGCAATTTGAGTATCGGTTTAGCAGGAATCGTGTTAACAAACACACACAAATACAAACAAGAAAAAAGAAAGAAAAAAAAAACATTCCGGATTTTTTTCTCCAGTTATAGTGAAATGGAATCTTCAATTCGCTCGCTTCGCTCATCCAACAAGCGATGCAGTTGAGGAAACTCCACGTAGATAGATCGATTAGTCCAAGGTTCGATTTCCGCTATTGGTAGAAATTTAAATTTCTGATGTGGACTTGGTTAATTAATTCTTGACTTAGGAAGGTGTAAACAGTGTCTTTGGAACCGTCCTAGCAACGAGGTACATAATACATTCTTAAGTTGTTCCGAATTAGTCTTGATGATTTTTATTTATTGGTACACTCATATACAGCATTGCTGCCATTTTACATTGAGGTACTAGGATAATAAATTTAGATTAATATTATGAAAACATAAAACGTCATAAAACAGAAGAAAAACATAAACATTTCAGCAAACATACAGTTGGTTGGCACTTACAATAGCTTCGCCAATAAATCAAGTGTTAATAATATACTAAGAAACGCTCAGTTGGACGCGTTGATAAGCGAGCACGTGCTATAGCTAGACCCAAATTGCAATTTTTTTAAATTTAAAAATTTGCGACGTTCGCTGTCCACAGGGCCATGATTCCAATATTTTTTATTATTGGCAAGGTAGGCCTATTTGGGTAAACCTTTACTTTGTGGATAAAATCCACCGCCATCTAGAGGACCTTGACATCATTTCCTTGGGAAAACTATTTCATCTCTTTGGTAATTTGGTAACAAATAATACACTGCTTCCTCGATAGAATTTTGATTACTTGTAGGTGGCAGTGCATAGTGGCCAGTAACCTCGTGCGACTTTTCGTTGCCATGGTAACGTTACTTTTGTTAAAATGTAATTTCCATCTACACTACTTATCGGATCAAAATTAAATTAACATATTCGTGACCGGACGGACATTCTAAATGATTTGGTCACCTCAGATTTTGTCGCCGTTTAGTTTAAATAAAAAAACTTTCGATTAACTTTAATGTAACTTTTTGACTTTTTGAACGATTTTGCAACAAAACTAATGGCATTCAATCGAGAACGAAGCTTGCGGATCGTTCAAATTTCAACTCGATCAGAGCCTCCGTTCGAACGTTATGGCGAGACATACAAACAAAACAAAACAAAACAAAACCAGTGACTATTTTTTCCGGCAGAGTCAAATGGAAACGCTCTGTTGGGCGCGTTGATAAGCGAGCACGTGCTACAGCTAGACCCACATTGCACATTTTTTTTTTAATTTTAAAATTTGCGATGTTCGCTGTCCACGGGGCCAAGTTTCCAATACTATTTATTATTGGCAAGGTATTTGGGTAAACCCGTGGGTAAACCTTTACTTTGTGGATAAAATCCACCGCCATCTAGAGGACCTTGACATCATTTCTTTGGGAAAACTATTTTAACTCTTTGGTAACAAATAATACATTGCTTCCTCGATAGTATTTTGATTACTTCTAGGTGGCAGTGCATAGTGACCAGCAAACTTCGTGCGACTTTTCGTTGCCATGGTAACGTTACTTTTGTTAAAATGTAATTTCCATCTACACTACTTATCGGTAGAGATACGTTTTTTTAGCACTTAAATTTAGAAAATTTAGCATTAATTTTGACAAATTTAGCATTTTGTAGCATCAATTGGTTTCTTTTCCACCAAAACCCTAAATGTAGGGTGTTTCTTAAACTTCTTCTGGTAAATGATGAATTGTAGGAACATTTTAATTCAATATAGTCACATAAAACGCTAGAATACATTACTAAACTAGTTCTCAATAGGCATTAAAAACATTATTTTTAGTAAAATTAGCATTTTAAATCGTCAAAATTAGCATTTTGTTGCATCAAAAACCTAAAACGCTAAAAAAACTTATCTCTACTTATCGGATCAAAATAAAATTAACATATTCGTGACCGGACGGACATTCTAAATGATTTGGCCACCTCTGATTTTGTCGCCGTTTAGTTTGAAAAAAAAACTTTCGATTTACTTCAATAACTTTTTAACTTTTTGAACGATTTTGCCACAAAACTAATGGCATTCAATCGGGAACGAAGCTTGCGGATGGTCAAAATTTCAACTCGATCCGAGCCTCCGTTCGAACGTTATGTCGAGACATACAAAAACAACCAAAAAAATAATTAAAAAAAAAAAAAAAAATAGTGACTATTTTTTCCGGCAGAGTCAAATGGAAACGCTCGCTTCGCTCGCTTAATAATGATAATGTACAATGAATTACCTAAACTATGATGAATTGATGATTTATAAAGTACTGAGTGATATGTATAAAAAAGAACAAAACATAGAATCAATTTGTTTTAAAACTTAAGCTCAACTATCCGATTAATGATTTGTGAGATACCGAATTGATGATAAAAAAGGACGAAATTTGTCAGCAAAAATGTCAATTGATGGAGATTGTGGGATTTTGGCGCTGTCTGCGGGTGGAATCATCTCAAGCTTGATGCCCTGTTGTGTTTCTTATTTAAATCTTGTCTCTAGTTGGTCATTGTTCGCTCGTCGATGATGTCGGCGCCAACAGGGTTGGCTTGGTCTGTTTTAATTTCATGCCCTCCACTGAAAATCGTATAATGTGGCTGAGACTGAATGGGTAGAATGTGAATTCTATTTTTTATTTTCTATATGTAGCCCTTACCCAAAACAAAAGACGGGGGGGGGGGGGGCGCTTAAAGTTTGTTGCCTACGTGCGTGGCGCTGATCATGCAGGAGAACCCTGCATTTTAAGCCACTTTTTGATACCAAGTGATAAGATCTAAGCATGGGATTACAACATGCGTTGAAACAAAGGTAAATAAGATCGTAAATCTACTGTTGACGTCATTGAAATCTGAGAAAGAAGCGTGTTGTATTTACAAGCGATGCAGTTGAGGAAACTCCACGAAGATAGATCGATTGCGAGAGGTTGTGAACCAATCATTGATTGAGCAGAGTTTGGTAATCCCTACAAGTGTTTTGCTTAAGTAGTTTGCTATCTCTTAGACATCGCAACACTTAGGCCTCAGTGTGCACAAGACTTGCAGGCGACATCATGCGAGACGACCATCTGGAACAAGGTACATGGCAAATAAACATAATAACTAGGAAAACGCTAAAGTCCCGTCGCGTTGATGGATGAGCATTTTTTTTTATAACTTTTTAGTTTGCGTGGGATCTATTTACTTATCAAGTGCCTTTTGAACGCATTGTTGGTGATTGTTGTCAAGTTTCTATTGTTACTTGTAAATTGTTATTATAAACCTAAAAAAACTCATATTAAAACCTTTATTCTATGGATTCTGGCTAACTTTTTCAATTTTTTTCTTTCAAAACGCAATACATCACCATTACCTTAATGTCCGTGTGAAATATGAACGTTGTAGACTCACCCGTTTGGTCAAAATCGGCCCAAATGTATCGAAAATATCGCACTAAAAATCGAAAAAAAATCGTGTTAGTACGATGTTCATGAGAAATATTTCTTCGATTGTACCCAAAAACGTAGCAAGTCTAAGTTCAGAGATTTCGAAGGTCCCCTCAAATTTTCATCCAGATCGCATATGCCGTTTGCCCGGTAGAGAGCGAACAAACAGACAGAAAAACCAACTAAAAAAACAAACAAAAAAACAAACAAACAAACAAAAAAAAACAAAAAAAAAACACCCAAACCAAATTTTTTTGGGAGTCGGTGAAATTGAAGTCTTCGCTTTGCACATCCAAAAATCTTGAGATTGTATTTAAAGTCTATTTTTATCTTTTTATTTCTCGTGAGAAACCTGCCTAACCAAAAACGGAGTTAATTTTTCGAGTAAGCCGTACCTAGCTCTCATTTAGGTATCCACAAAAGCGAGTTACGTACTTTTCGTAGTTATTTAACACTAACATTTGTATCCCTCTTGTTATTGTATAGATTGTATTGTTTTTATTAGATTTGTTATTGTATAGATGTCCGAGGGGCGGATTAAGAGGAACTCAATCCTGAATTCTTTCATTAAACGAATCCTGAAAAATTGTTTACTGTTTTTGTTTTAGGTGGTTTTCTTGGCCTCCTTTACCCCTTTTTTTAAGGTTCGGACATAGATACCAGAGCAATGTTTATCTATAAAAAGTGATAATTAAAAAACATTGGTCCAGAAAGAAAAAGAAAGAAAACCCACCAAAAATTAGCATCCCTAAATTACGTTTCTTTCCTTGGAGATAAGACTATTGTTTGTACTTGACGTTACCCTACTTGTGCACAAGCATACCACATTACAACATCGACCCACCCAAAATAACGATCACCTAAATTTACGTTTCTTCCTTTTGGGATAAGAAATTATTGTTTTAGTTGTCAATGACGCAGGCCCTAACTAAACTAGGAAAAACGCTCAGTTGTGGACACGCGTTGATAAGCGAGCACGTTGCTAGTAGCTAGACCACAATGCACATTTTTTAAAATTTCTCAAAAATTTGCGAGTTTTTCCGCTGTCACGGGGCCATGTTTCCCGATATTATTATTATTGCAAGGTATTTGGGTAAACCCCGTGTGTAATTTTCTTACTTGCGGATAAAAATCCACCCGCACATCTAGAGGACCTGACTTCATTGGGGAAAAAATTTAAACTCTTTGGCGGGGGTGACAAATGCATAGGGACTGTTCCTCGAAAGTAATTTGATTACTTCTAGGTGGCAGTGCATTTAGAAACTTCGGTCGCAGCGTTTCTTTCGTTTGCCATGGCAACGTTACTTTTGTCATAATGTAATTTCCATTACACTATCTTAATCGGATCCAAAATAATAAAATTAACATTATTCGTGACCGGACGGACATTCTTAAATGATTTGGCATCTTCAGATGCTGTTGTTCGCCCGGTTAGTTGAAAAAAAAAAATTCTTTCTATTACCTTAATGTAAACAAACCACCACTTTTATTTTAACTTTCTTGAACGATTTTCACAAAAAAATAATGGCATTTCAATCGAGAACAAAGCTTGCGGATGGTTCAAAATTTCAACTCGATACGAGCCGCCGTTCGAACGTCTATGGCCGAGACATTACAAAAAAAAAAAAAAAAAAAAAAAAAAAAAAACAAAAACGAGTGACACATTTTTCCGGCAGAGTCAAAGTGGAAACGCTCCGCTTCGCTCGATTTAATAATAAAATAACACTTAGGTCTTACAAGCTTCCACAAAAAGATATATGGCGTGTCACGATTGATAGCCATTTTTTTTTTTTTTTTTTTTTTGTTTTTTTTGGGACTAGAACCTTCCAAGGTTCCACGAGACATTTTAAAAATATAAGCAATGTTTATTTATTACTTTTTCTTTTTCTTCTTTCTTCTTTTCTTTTCTTCGTTTCTTCTTCTTTGCTTCTTCTTCTCTTTTCTTCTTCTTCTTACTCTTGCGTCTCTTCTTCTTCTTCGTCTTCTTTTCTTTGCTTCTTGTTTTACATGTGATTTGTAATTTGTTTCCAAAACTAACAATTTATGTGACCCAACTGGATGAGCCATTTGGCCTTAAGTTGGGAATATGTAGGCCACCAATTTTGTGCTAATTTTATGGTTGTTGCTTGAAAAAAATTAAAAAATACAAAAAATAATTAATGACAAAAAAAAATTAATAATAATAATAATGATTATTTAATGTAATATATATTATATTAAATATTTGATATACATTATATTTTCTTTTTTTTTTTCACCAAAATTAGAACATTACATTTTTTTAAAAAGGTAAATGTTTCTATTAAAACAAACAAGTTATAAGGCATAATTGAAGCCATTTTCCCGGTAACTTTTTACATTTTAATGGATGTTGAACAAATGAGACAACTCAAAATGATTCTTCCTGTCATTTTCCTTATTCAATATCCCATCAGATGTACCTATTTATTGTAATTATGTGAACATTACATGTTTCTTAGGAATAAAATACTTTAGTAGTAATATTTCGACAACAACATCGAGTGTTTTTTTTTTCTTTCAACAATGAGGTTGACCAAAATAAATGTTTTAACAATACAAAATAAAATTTAAATAACAAAACGACCATGAAACATTTAATATGCTAACACAATTTTATGAATAAACATAAAAATTAAAACAATGCAGAAAATTTTAAACTTTACCCATATGTATAGGAAGGGACCGTTGAAAATAGCCATTTAAGTGGTCATTTTTTTTATTAGCGTAGTTGTAGGCATCTATTTTTTTTGCCATCCTTTCAAAACTCTTGGTGATGAGAGACTTTTTTTCATTTATTATTTTGAAATATGTTCATATCAAGGTTGATTCAATATCAATGGCATAAAAATGTGTATAAAAACAAACTATCCCTACTTTAATGAAAAATAAAAATAAAAATGGGACTCCTGGGAAAACGTTGGTTTTAAGATGAAAAAAATAGCGCTTTCTGTAGCATTTAACTATTTGCACAAAACCGCTATTTTCAGTTACCTTCTACCTATGTTTACCAATAAAATAGGTGAGGTAAATAAATATAAACACCAACAAACGTTAAAAAAAAAAAAGTTTTTTTAAAGACAGCAGAACTGGGCCTTACATTTTAAAGACAAAAACCATATTTTCCATATTGAAGGATAGGAAAATGGCGCTAGGAGTACTATTGACATTAGATGTTCTACAAAGCATGAAACAAAGACTTCTTTGGAAACCGTCTTGTATTCAAATTGGATTCTTGGCATTATTTGCATTAGGTATTCGGTGAAATAACACTAAGAATGATGTAGCACATTCCAAAATAATGCACAACAGTGTATGAAAAAAAAACCCATAATTTAATTTCAATTTCCCCCAACGAAATCGGGAAAATTACTTCTCAATTGCATCAGTATTTCTTAGAACTTTAACCTTCTGAGGTACAACATTGAAAATATGACACTTGGACTGTTTTCCAAAAATGCACTGGCACCCATAGAAAGTTGAAATTTAAAAAAAATTGTCTACGATTCTTTATGAATATTAACTTTTAAGTTAGTTCCTATTTTTGACGTGTACTTCTGTCAAAGTAACTCATTTTTTGTTGTCCTATTTTTGACTTCAATTTTCCTGGACCCCCCCACGAAAATTTAGGCTCGGTTGTTTTTTTTTTTGTGTGTTTGTTTGTTTTTTTTTGTTTGTTTTTTTGTGCTGTTTGTTCCGCACGATTTTCCGGGGCAGAAAACGGGCATATACGAGCTTGATGAAAATTGGACAGGGATGCTTACGAAAATCTCTTGCTGAACTTAGACTTTTCAGCCCACGTTTTTTGGGTACAATCGAAGAACATATTTCTCATAAAAGATCGTACTTTTTACGGGTTTTTTTTTTTTTTTTCGTTTTTTTCGTGCGATATTTTTTGTGCCATTTGGGAACCAATTTTGGACCAAACGGGTGGGGCTACAACGTGCATATAATACATGGGACCTTAAGGTTGTTGGGTGAGTGAGTAATTTTGAAAGGAAAAAAAGTTGAAAGAGTTAGCCAGAAATCTATAGAAATAAACGCTTCTTTTTAATATAAGGTTTTTTTGAATTTTTGTGCGATTATTTTTCTCGTGCCATTTGGGCCAATGTGACTTTAAAGGGTGGGGCTACAACCGTTCTGATTATACATGGACATTAAGGTTATGGTGGATTTGTAGTACCTTTTCGAAAGAAAAGTTTTGAAAAAAAGCTAGGCAGAAATCCATAGAAACAAGCTGGTTTTTAATATAAGTTTTTTTTACGGTAAATAATACCAATGACAAGAAAACAATAGAAACTTGTCAACAATCACCTTTACAATTGCGTAAGACCAACAAAACGAAGCAATCCGAGCCAAAAAAGTAACGATATTCCCCCAAAGCAACTAAAAACTGTTTTTTTTTGTTTTAAAAAGCTCAAAACACCCACAAACCGGCGGGACTTGAGCGTCCCTTTTCCTAGTGTAAATATTATTTAATTGGATTGAGCGAAGCGAAGACTTTCAATTTCACTTGACCCCTCAAAAAAATTTAGCTCCAATGTGGTTGTTGTTTTTTTTTTTGTATTCTGTTTTGTTCGCACGATTACGGGCAAAACGCCATATGCGATCTAATGAAATGAAAATTGAAAGGGGGACCTTCCGAAATCTCTGAAATTAGACGTATGCCCAGTTTCTTGGGTACAATCGGAATAAATATTTCTAAACGATATCGTTCCTTTTACGATTTTTCCAATTGTTAGTGTGATTATTTTTTTCGATTCATTTGGGGCCAAGAATTCTGACCAAACGGTAGGGCTTCTACCACGTTCATATTCACATAGACATTAAGATTTACGGATTGCTGTAGTACCTTTTGAAAGAAAAACGTTAAAAAGTTTTAGCATTAATAACAACATAGAAATAAAAGATTTAATATGTGTTTTTTCGATTTAAGTGCGGATATATTTTCGTTTCACATTTGAGCCGATTCTGACCAAACAGGGGGGCTATACAACGTTCATTTTATTCACATGGACATTAAGGTTACGGGATTGTTCCGCTTCTGAAAAGAAAAAAGTGGAAAAAAGTAAGGCCAGGGAATCCATAAGAAATAAAGTTGTAAATGAGTTTTTTTTGAGGTTTATTAATTAACAGATTAACCAAGTTACAATAGAAAAGTTGACAACAATCACATACAAATACAATTCCACAACAGCCACTTTGCAAAGGAAAAGTGGGTCCCCACCAAACTAAAAACTTTTACGCGTTCATCCCATCAACGCGGCGGGGGGGACTTTTAGCGTTTTTCCTAGTTCTCCTAGTAATTGAATTAGGATAAAACGTTATTAAAAAACACATTTAAAACACAAACAGATACCTAAAGAAAGAAAGAAAGGAAAGAAAGAAAGAAGAAAGAAAAGAAAGGAAAAATAAGGAAAATAAAAAGAAAAAGAAAGAAAAGGAAACAGATAAAAAGTCCTTTATTTTTATGGCAAACTTGCCAAGGAATGTGATGCTATGTGAGATAGCGAGTTAGAAAAGAATCCGCGTCATCAATACGTAAAGTCTTAGAAAAAAAACATTTTAATCAGTTTCACGGGAAAACATATTGTTGTACTCCTCTTTCCCGAAAACTTTATTTAAACCAAAAAAGGAAATATTAATTTGATTAAGAATGTCTGTCCTGTTGTACACTTTCTTTTTGTACGCCACCACCGTCTTACCTGGGTAAATTATAGATTATCCTCGAGATAAAATCAGCCGATACCTTCGGACTTGAAAACCCGGTTCAACCGGATGGGACGCGCGCGCATCCTTCGCAGCTAGGAATCTTGAGGTGGTAGTTTTTGCTGCACTGCGCTATCGGCGGCCTTGCTCCATTCGACTAACGTGAGTTAGGTTAGTGCGAGATTAAGCATTGAGGCTCGCGTGTTTAGAGCATGGATTTATTGCACTACTGTAGGCTAGATTAGCAGTCGGTGGGCACCTTCCGTGGAACAATTAGAAGCCATCTGAAATCCCCAGTTTACATGTTTTGTTAATTTAAATGGGAAGCTAATTGTTAGAACCGAGTAGTTTTAAAAAATGGGCCGCCAGTTTACAGACTGAGGCATACTTTAGCCTTGTAACCTTAAATGATTTATAAACTTCCCTTATTGCAATTATCGTCTTATTGTTTTGTTTGTGCATTTTCCCTTCGGGCACAAGCTTAAAAAACAATATCAAACAATCCAGTAAACAATGACTGTTTTATTGCTTTTTGAACAAAGCATTAATTTAAACCGCCAAAATTGCCATCTTGAAACTTGGATTTTCGACGTTCAATTTGTTACTCTCGCGCCTGGTGCGGAAGTATTGGACAGCCAATCTAGCTTCCAAATCCGGAGTTTTAATATCTATGGTTTAGTAGAGGGTCTATTTACTAGATTGACTACGTTGGTGACGATAGTCGATCAACATCTTTAGTGAAGTATAGCGCCAAGAGGCCACATAAATACACAGAAACTGAAGTATCTCGCAGATGTTAAAAATGCGAATTATTCTGACACTTGGACTTGCGTTCGACGTTTTTGTAGCGATTTCATTTTTTTATGATTGCCTTGAAATGACGGCCAAACACACATGTCGCCAAATCTCAGATAAACATACATACACAATTTGGGATATTTTTGAAAATTTGGTACATTGTTTCCTAAATTTTTTATGTATTTTTTTATTTAACTTTTCTGTTAAGTATTTCATAAATCTGAATGTTAAATTTTCCAATGCTTTGACCGAAGTTTGCATTTTTTTTTATTCTTCTTTTAACAACTTTTAAACACAATTCAATTACGTAAAAACACCAACTACACCACAAGTTCCATGAAATCTCATGTCGAGAGAGGGATTAAAAAAATTAGCTTCTTGCATTTTTTTGCTAGGAACCCAGGCGATTTTCGTGTTGGAATTGTTGTGAAGTAGTTCCGTCGAAATGTTGTTGTTGTGTTTACTTCATACTGGTTTGGAAATTGAATGGCAAATTTAGAATAAACATAAACATTCGTTTTACAGGTTTTCCCAATCTTTTTTTTAAGTTACAAAAGCGTTTTTCATAAAAGCCCTTTTAAAAAAATCTATCGTTTTACAATTTTTATAGATTTAAGAAATCCAATTTAGCGTTTTATTTCTTAATCTTCTACCCTGTAAATTAATTATTTTTTACCGGGAACAAGAAACACATGCCAGGCTAGTAAATTTATTTTCTTTTTATTAATAAACGGATGTTAGGTACTCCCGTTCTCGTGGTTTTTTGAGACGGTCGACTTGAGTTCTGTACGACTTGTCATTATAAATGTAGATCACTCTAAAGAATCTAACGGATCCCAATCCCCAGTATATTTCTTTACTCGCACTGAGCATGACAGTTATTGAGTTCATGCTTGGAAGTTTCACCTCATGTACTGTCATCCGGTTCGTTCTTTCTGCCTTGCCACTTGGAAGCGTGACCGTGGAGTGAGGCCACACTCATGAGTTGGTAACCCACGCGGTCCTTCAACTTTCAGTATCGCCGACAGTTACAGAGACCAGAACCCAACTCGTTTTGTAGCTAGGTAGTCCGTTAGTGGTTACCATTGAGTATTATAACCATCATACTTCAAAGGTGGTTACACTATATGGACGTTTATTTACAAAAACAGCCAATATCCAAAAAAAAACACATTTTGGTAGGGAGATCAATTTAAAACTTCATAACATCCGCACTTAATGTATTTAAAAATTTCTAATTTTTGGGTGTTTTTAAACTGTGGATCTTGATGATTAGTTTTTTTTTAATTTCTGTTGCTTTATTTGACATTTTCTCGTTAGTATTCCCAGAAAGTAAAAAAAAGCCCAAAATAGCTTTAGGGGGAACATTGGTTGTTTCTTTGTAAAATATTCTTGAAAAAAAGTATGATTTTTTTGTTGTTTGGTTATGTTCTAGGGAAAAAGCTCTATGATTATATAGGATGTATAGTTTATCCAACCAATAAGAACATCTGGACAGCTGTCATCTAAAATGCACCACGCCTAAAATGTTTAAAATATAAAAACGTTCACATGGGACATTGGTTGTTTTTGTGAAAATTTTTGTTTAGTTTTTCATGCGTTCAATGTTTGACATAGGTTGTTTTTGCCAAAACTTTTATGAAGGATTATTTCCCAGTGAAAATAGAATATTTTACTTTGGTAGGGTTTCGAAATCGGTTTTAATTTGGGACATTGGCTTGTTTTTGTAATTAAAGCCTCAATATGCTCGGTTTTAAATTAAGTGATTCATAGTTAATTTATTCCAAAAAAATAAAATTTTCACGCACCTCATCAATAAAATAATAATTAAAAATCTAAAAATAAATTTGGTCCTTTGGGACACCAACGAGAAGTGAAAGAAATTTGAGCTGATTATATATGATTTGCTTTTTTTGTGCAAAAATTCCAGACTGGATTGCAAGCTACAGAGAAATTTTACAAAATACCAGACTTATATGTTAGATTTCGACTTCTCATTCCTGAAATACTAAAAACATTTACATATAAACATTGTAAAGTTATTTTGAAAAAAAACGATTTTATCCTAACAAATAGACTATTATTTACACCATCATAGAGTTTTTTCACTCACTTGCTAGATACGTTCTCGTTTGAACTTAAACTTAGTTCCAAAACATGATTTACATTGTTTGATTTTCTTGTTTTCTAATAGAAATGGTTTGCACAAGGAGTCACTTAAATCGGCTTCATTCAGTATTGCTTTACAATTTAAGATGGAAACTAATTACCACCCAAATTATCTGTAATTCATGCACATTAAAAAATCTCTCAACTTGGTTGGGAAGGTCCCGGGTTTTATTCGAATCCCGTCGTAACCGTTTCAATAATTGACTGAAGTTTTTTTCTTAGTTTTCCTCGGTCGTTTAAAAATGGGATGGCTGACCTATTCACAACTGGTCCGTCACTCCAATTATACCTAGGTAAGCGACACTTGAAGAAACGGGGATGCATTGCACCCTTTGGGCATGCTTTGCCAATAGACAATCTAAAAATAAAATTTTCCTTCCTAAAGTTGAGATTTTCCCAAGTAAAATCACATTTTTTCCTTGCTTCAGAAAAGTGCCGTTGCTACGAGAAGAGCCCTCCAAGTTGTTGGGTCCTACTTATGGGGAACAGGGGGGGCGCCCCTCCCTACATTAAGGAGAGCAGGGCCACCTGGGGGACACGTGGAGTTTCACGACTCGACACATCTGCGCTTTATACATCAATTCTAGCATTGTTAAAAGTTTCCATTGTTATTTCGTTATTTTTACATTAGTATTCTCAGATTTTTGTTACATTGACGGAACATTTCGACGCGTCGAATATCTTTGAAAAAAATTTGGACGATACAGGAATAAAAAACTATAGCCTTAAAAAAAGAAACGTTCAACCCTTATAGGACAGTATTTGCGCCCCATTAATTTGCATTTCTACTTCAGCAATTGAAATTTGTGACTTTTTTCAAGAATCTTTAGATTAGATTGTTTTTAGCTTTTTTTTTTCCTTGATGTTAAACGGGAACCAAAATGCTTAATTTGAATTCCAAAACTATTCTCCAACAATCCTAAAGTTGGAAAAAATCAAAATTGAATTGGATTTTTTACAAAATTCGGATTTTTTTTTTTTTGCAATTTTCCGTTTAGTTTCACTTTTTTTACATGTTGCAAATTGAATCTGCTACAGGCAAACAAAATATCCCGTGGATATCCCGGGAAAATTTACTGAAATTTCTGTGGTTTTTTTTTGATTTAAATCAATTTGATCTTTTGAACATTCACAAAAAATCCTTTCTAATCCTTATAATTTAAGTAAGGAAAAATTTCTACCAATTCAGAACAAAATAAAGCAGCTTTTTTAACGGCTATAAAAAAATTGAAGAAACTGGGCCGCATTTTTAATGGTGTAGTTTTTGAAATTGTGGTGTTATGGTACAATAGTACCAATAACCATTAAAGGGTTAAACTAAAAAAAAAGGAAAAGCCAAGCCATTTATTTTGGTATGTTCTTTCGCTACTCTACAGGGCAACGGCTTGCTACTCCTGATTGATGACATTTTCCAGGGGAAAGAAGTTCCAAAATTTTTTAAGGTCTTAATGTTGAGTTGGACGTTTGGTTAATTTACTTTGAAGTTTTGAAGTGTAGCTGTGAACTAAACTTAACCGTTAAAAAAAAAAAAAAAATGTTAATTGGTATGAGCGTAGCGAAGGTAGCGAGCGAAGCGAAGATTCCATTTTCACTTACACTGGAGAAAAAAATCCGGGGAATGTTTTTTTTTCTTTTTTTTCCTTTTTTTTTTTTTTTTTTTTCTTTTTTTTTCTGATATTTTTGTTGTTTGTCCACACCGACTTCCGGGCTAAACGATAAATCCGATTGCAATGAATTTCATGGAGGCCTATTTTTTCGAAATCTCCGAACTTAGAACTTGCCACGTTTTCTTGAGCGCAATCGGAAAATTTTTCTCATGAAAAATCGCAATTTTTACGATTTTTTTCAATTTTTAAAAAATTTCTTCGACTTATTAACACCTACCCATCTTGCTTTATTACGGATTTTTAAGATTTTTTTTGGCACAGGACCTTTATTTGTTTATGAATTTTAGATATTTTTGTGAAAAATATTTGAGAGCAATTGAAAAAATATTTATCATTAAAAATCGAAATTTTACAGGTTTTTTCTTTTTTTTTTAAAAATCTTGATGGACTTATAACACCTACATTGTGCTTATATCCGATCGTTAATTCATTTTTTCGACCAGAACCTTTATTTTATGCATTAATATATTAGTGTAAATATTTGAGCGCCAATGAGGAAATTATTTTCTTAGGAAAATCGCAATTTACGATTGTTTTTTTTTTTTTTTTTTCTTTTACAAATTTACGGATTAATTAAAAAAAATTAAAAAAAAATTTAAAGTTAATTTGTTAATTTAATTTAATTTAATTTAAAAAAATTTCAACTTAAGTAATTATGTTGCCAAGAACAACAGAAAAATTCGCAAACCACCCATGGCAGTTCAATGCACAATTTTACGATTCATCCAACAACGCGGCCGGGACTTAAGCGTTTCCTTAGTTTATTGAATGTTTATAGCATTGGTAAACAATGTGGGAAATCGGCTATCTGGAACTTTTACAAATAATCCTCGCGGCCAATTTTGAATTTTGATAATGTTATCACTAATTCATGGTTTTATTGTGGGCTTATGGGTGAATGGTCACCTATACTGATATATTATTGGATTATCTAAGATTAGAATTCCTCTTAAATCTGATGTAGTTAAAAGTGGATAACTTCATAGGGATCTCTTTTCAAAGTTAAGAGTAAATCTTTATTCTAACCTTTAAAAGATAGGCCTAACCGTTCAGAAGAGGATAAATTATGGTGGTCTTCGTAATCGTGTATGAATTAATTAAACCAAGATTTGGTGTTTGAAAGGGCAAAAGAAATCTGGCTTGAAGTAGCTGAATGAAAACTTTATTAACTTTGGATCTACCAATAAAAAGATATATATGTTGAGTTGTTTTGGCTGGGACAATACTCGTCAGACATGTTTATTAGACGTAAATTTGGGACAATTATAAATGTACACACTGATTCAAAAATTTAATTTTACGTGACCTTTTCTTAGGTTTTTTGTTTTGAAACCCTATAAAATAAAATCGGGCTTTTTTTTTTTTCTTTAAAAACATATTTTGTACCTTTCAGATTTATAACAGTATAGATGTTGATCCAAATGTCATGTTAATGGCTGACAGGACGGTTATTGTTTTCGCCCAAAATAAAACGAAAATTAACAAAGTACATAATTATTCTTAAGCCTTTATTTTCATCCAACTCAACCAACTCAATCTTTTCAACTTTTAAGATATCGGTCAGAGTGATGTGTGAAACAAAACGATTTTCTCTAACACATGTCTAAATAAGGAGACACCCAGTCCTTACTGATTTCCGTATCTGAATATTAAGTTCTAGCCATCCTTCATATTATTATTGTTATTAGGACTAGTAGAAACTAGAACAAAAAAAAATTTATGGTTAGTGTCCCTAGATTCTAAGGATCTCATGCACAATGGTACTCTCACGAATCTGAATATTGAATTAGAGAACATTTCGGCGAGCATGGAAAGTAATGGCTAAATAACCTTGATTTCCAAAACGGAGCTTTTTTTAGTAGCATCTAATTTTTTTACACCCTCGTAACCAATGTTCGTTTCATTTTTATTTTTTAAATATGTCATCAATGTTAAATAAAAATTATCTGAATACAATTTTATCATAAAAAAAAAAATTTAAATTGGGGCTCCATATTTTAAATAAAAAACAAGAGCAATGAACAAATTTTGTTGTCAATAAAAATATGAGTTTTGTAGAGTTTCAAAAAATATATTACCTGATAATATAATACACATAGCTTTTCACTCTTTTATACAAAATTTTACAAATTTTCTTGCCATGTTTATTAAATAATTCTCTTTATATGCTTTAAATTTTTAGTATTTTTTTTAATCTGCGATTGATTTCTTATCCAAAACCTTCTTACCATGCTCTCGATGCTTTCGCTGGGTGTTTGTTACATTTTCTTTTTCTTTAAATTTGCCAATTGTTTGTTAAGGACTGCTATGTATAATAATTATAATCAATAATTGGACTCGGCATGTTTCTTTTAGTAAATTATTATATTAAATTAATGGAAAAGCAATATTTTGGGTACTTTCAGTACCCTTCAAAGGCCCAAATGAAGGGTATGAAAGTACCGAATATTGCTTTTCCATAATTTAATATAATAATTTACTAAAAGAAAAATGCCGAGTCCAATTATTGATTATAATTATTAAACCTAAATGTTCTAAGAATTTTCCCGGAAATTATAAAAAGATGTTGTAGTCGAAATCTCACCATTTATAAAATCAACACTGCTATATCTAAAAAAAAACTTATTATATCATACAAAAGCACAATAATATAATAACCCTAAGTTTAAATCTGTGTTGTGGATTATTTGATTAAGATTTATTTTATTATTTTATTTTAAAGCATTGTGATCTTTTCTTTGATGTTGTCGACTTATGAAATTGTTTGCTTTGTCGGTGTCGTTGTCTTGAATACACCATCTATTATGAACATTAACAGCTTGATTGTATTCGTCGACGCAAGGCTATTACCACAATCATCTCGATCTGTCGACTCTCCCTCAAGGACACTCTGGGTGGGGGTAGGCGGCAAGCCTCGCCGTCACAGGCGGGGGCGGTATTCTAAGCCCCCGTCTCCTAAGCCCCTGGACCCTTTTTTGGCTTCCAAGCCCCTGTGACCGAAGGTTGTGCTACACGTTGCGAAGCGGGCTAAGAAAACAAAACCGGTCCGGGCTTTAGAAGACTAAAAGTCTTCTTAGGCCCTGTTTTCCTAACGCCCGCACGATGTTTTGTTTCGGTCGGGCCCCACGTTGCAAGGCGGGCTGTTACTTTGCTCGAGGTGAAAACCATAAATTCCCCAAAAGTTGGGTGGTGGGTGGGGGGGTGGGGTGATAAAAATAAATCATTAGCAAATTGGGTTTAATTAGATATTGTTTAAACGTTCTTTTGACTCAAAAAATGTTCCCTTTAAAAATCATGTACCCCCATTGCAAAAGCACGTTTTTAATACCCAAGGGATTTTTTTGGGTGACAATTTTATTCAACGTTGAATGTTGATAAAGAATTGGTTTTGGGAGAACAAACCCCCATAGTTTTCTTTTAAATAACAGAACTGTTTTAGCGGCGGGGGTAGCCCCCAAAATACACATAAATGTATAATTTTACTTTGCATACTTAAATAATTAACTGCAAAATTTAGGGCCCGATTTGGGAAACCCCTGCCATTTTAAAAACAATTGTGTCGTTTTAAAATTTTGCTGGCCCCAAATGTGGGTCTAAGATGAAATTTATACTATTTATTTTAAATACTTTTTAAAATTTTTTAAAAAAAAATATATATATTATATATAATATATATATTTTAAAAAAATAATATTATAAAATATAATATATTAATATATAATATAAAATATAAAATTTAAATTAATACTTTAATACTATTATTTTAATTCAGAAATTAAAAAGTCCCCCCCAAAACCGGGGATTGAACCAGGGGTTCACCCCCACTCCAGGTAAAGCGTCGTAATACTAGACCTCAGGAGGGGTTTAAAGTTAATCATAAAATTGTAGTTGCTTTAACATCTGAAGGGCAGGGTTAAATTTATGCTCACCTGGAATGTGGGGCCCTGGGGTTTTTGAACCCGGGTTTTGGGGCGAAAGTTTTAAATTACTGAATTTTTGAAAAACCTAGGAAGCTTCCCCAAAACGCGTTTTTGGGGAAGGCTTTTAAGGGTTTTTAACGAAAAAAGCGTATAAAAAACGATTTTCATAAAAAATTTTTTTCGATTACGCCCCAAATTCAAACCAATATAAATTCAAAAAAATTAAAGGGTTTCCCTGTGAAAAAATTAAAAATTTCGGATAAAAGCTTTGTGGGTTTTATAGTTCGAAGATTTTTTTTTAAAAAATCAAAAAAAATCTTTAAAATTGGTTTTTTATAAAAAATAAAAATTTTTTCGTTTGGGGCCTCAAAAACGGGGCCAGTTCAAATTTCAGATTTTTCAAGGCCTCCGGGAAAATTGCATTGAAAATTAGTTATTTTTTTAGCCGGAATCGTTTTTAAACAAACAAAACAAAATAAAAAAAAAAGGGGAAAAAAAAACCGGATTGGTTTCCCCAGTTTTTAGTAAAAATGAAATCTTCGCTTCGCCGCTACGCTCATCCAAAAAACTGGGAAAAACCCCAAAGTCCCGCCGCGTTGGGATGAGCGAAATTTTGGTCTTCTTTTTAAAGCTGCCATGTGTTATGCGGATTTTTTTTGGGGTTTTTTGGGTAAAAAAAATCAGGGACTAATTTAAAATTTTTTTTTAAAATTTAAATTAAATTTAAAAAAAACCCTTTGGGGTTTTTATTTTTTTTAATTTAATGTTATTTTAAAAAAGGAAAAAAAAAAATCTTTAAAAAAATTTGCTTTTTTTATAAAAAAAAAATTTTATTCGTTTGCGCCAAATTTCCCCACGAAATTTTTTAATTCAAAAAATTTAAAGGTTTTGTGAAAAAATCTTTTAAAAATGGATAAAGCTTTGGATGGTTTTTGTTATAAGTCAAAGAATTGTTTAAAAAAGAAAAAACGTAAAATTTCAAATTTTCATGAGAAATAATTTTCGATTGTCCCAAAATTTCACCCCGAATATCTTAATTCAAAAAAATTTTTGGGTTTGTAAAAAAAACTTTAAAAACGGAAAAAGCATGAAAGGGTGTTAAAAAGCCGAAAAAATTTTTTTAAAAAAATTCGAAAAAAACGAAAAATTTTCCCGATTTCCTGAGAAAATAAATTTTCGAAGGGCCCCTTCAAAAATTTTGGAGTTTTAAATTTGCAGATTTTCGAAGGGGTCCATAAAATTTATTGTATTAGCTAGGGGGATAAGGCAACCCCAATGGGGGTTTTTTGGTAAAAGGTTTGATTTTGGACTGTATACCAAAACCCTATTTAAGAAAATTTCCCCAAAGGGGCCCATGACAAAATTCGTCCAAAATTCAAAAAATTCAAATATCAAAAAAAAATTTTTATCCCAAGTTTAAACAAAATTTTTTAAAAATATTGTAGATAAAAGTCCAAAAAAATTTATTTAAAAAAAGAAAATTATTTACCATATTTTTTTGTATATTTTAACCCATATTTTTCACCCTTTGACTTTATTAAAAAAAATTTTCACACTGTTGTGGGGAATTTGGGCCTACCAGACGTGGGTTTTGGTTAGGGCCGTGAATTTCCCAAAAAAATACCAAAATTTAAGGGTTCTCAAAAAAAAATGGCTCGAGGTCCCCTTTCCAAAAAAAAGGGGGGCTTCCCTATAGGGGGGGGAAAAAGGGAGGTGTACAAAAAGGGGGTTTGGGGAAAAAAATTTAAAATAAAAAAAATCTTATAAAAAAAATTTGGGAAAGGGAAACGCCAAATTTACATTTTTTGAGTTTTAAGATTTAAATTTTAATTTTAAAAAAATTAAAAAATTTCACCATAAAATGGAAAACTGACAGATAATGCGCCCTGACCCCCCTTTCATAAATTTACTAAAATATTAACGGGGGGGGGTATGTGTAAACCAAAGGTTTTGCCTTCCCAAATTTTTCCAATTTTAAAAATTTAGGAAAAAAAGAACTTTTTGAAAAGGCCTTGGGAAACATTTTCACACAAGGGATTTTGGGACCCTTTTTCAGTTTTCACAAATTTACCAAGTTTAAACGAAATTGTATTGGTTGACCACTCGTTTTGTCTCAAATTATCCCAATTTAATACGAAAAAGGGGAACAAAAAAATAAGTTATTAACACCTTTTTGGGGACATTTTCACACGGGGGAAACTTTGACCCATTTTCACACTTTTACTAAATTTTAACAAAAGGGTTTATCGTTTTGCCCAAAATTTTTTGTCCCAAAAAATTCCAATATTACGAATTTGGCCCAAAAAAAGAAACATTTTGCCACCCCGGGGGGACATTTCACACAAGGGGATTTTGGGCCCATTTTCACCCCTTTTTAACCCCCAAGATTAAGGGGAAAGTGTATAGTGTGACCAGAGTTTTGTCTAAAAAACTATCCCAAAATAAACGAAAAAAGGGCCGAAAATAAGTTTTAAAAACCTTGGGTACTTTTTCCCACAATGGATTTTGGCCCCCTTTTTTCCCAAAACATTTCCCAAGATTAACGAAAAAATTTGAAAATAGTGGGGACCACTCGTTTTGTCCCAAAATTATGCCAATAAATAGGGAATTTTTTTGGGCGGGAAAATTTAATTTTTTTAAAAACCCTTGGATACATTTTCCCCGCAAATGGACTTTGCCCCCTTTTTCCCAAATTTACTCCAAAAATTAAAGGGAAAGTGTATAGTGGGGGACCATTTGCTTTTTTTTAATCCCAAATTATGTAAATTTAAAAATTAAAAGGAGTTTTAAAAACCCTTTTGGGATTTTTTTGGGTTACAATCCCATTTTCAAATACAAATTTTTAAAACATTTCAGTTTTTTTTATTAAAATCGTACAACCCCGCACAAGGGCAACATACTCGTAAAAAAATTTTTGTAAAATTTAAAGGGCTGATCTAAAAATAGGCCTTTGGAATAGCTTCCCGTTATCGTAACAGTTAACAGGAAATGTTAAATCATAACCAAATTCCCTTACCTTTGGGCGGGGGCCCCTTTTTCCGGGCTATTGTGGATGGGTTCTTGTGGTTTAAAAAACTCAATAAAAATCTAAAAGAAAATTAAAACCCCAAAGTGTTAAAGGAACAAATCTACGACTTCCCGTTTCATAATAAAAAAAATTACTGTACCCCATTTGGGTAACATCAATAAAATGTGCTTTTAAAGGGAAAATATTTTGACAAATTTAAAATAATTTAACCCCAAATTTACTGATCTTTTATTCCAAAACAATTTCTTTAACAAGTAAACCAAGTATGAAAAAACCATATAAAGGAGGAATCGGGTTGACCAAAAAAAAACTATCCCTTCAACGGGCTAATTTTTATAGGGGTTAGCCAAAAACGGCCCAATTTTTCACAGTACATGAGCCCCACATTTAGGCATGTACTATTTTGATCCAATAGGGTGTGGTTTACACTCGAAATAAAAAAACCACCAAATTGGTTTTTGGTTACTCGAAATAGGCTATTTTACGCTTTTTTGGGTTTGGGGGAGGGGTCAAAGTTTCCCTTTCCGGAAAAAGGGACCCAAGGGGGTTAAAAACCCTTAAATTTTTGTTTCCCAATTTGAAAATTTTTGGCATAATTTGGGAAAAAAAGAGTGGTCACACTATTTAAAATTTTGTTTTAAACTTGAGTAAATGTGTGGGGAAAATTGGGAAAAAAGGGGGCAAAGCCATTGTTTTGAAAAAAAGTACCCAAGGGATTGCCAAAAATTTTTCTTTTCGGGAAAAATTCGGATTAATTTGGGGGAAATTTTTGGGGGCCCCAAAAAAAAGGGGGGTTTACGAACACCGTTCGTTTAAAATTGAGGGAAATTTTTGAAAAGTTGGGGAAAGGGGGCATAATCTGATCAGATTTTCAAAATATGGCCCAAATTTTTAATTTTTTTAAAATTTAAAACTTTTTGATTTAATCTACAAAAAAAATGTAAATTGGCGTCCCTTAAAAATTATATTGGGAAAACCGATTTATTTATTTTAGTGTTATTTAACCCCTTTTAGTACACCTCCCCCTTTTTCCTAAAAAGCAAGCAACTTTTTTTTAGGGGGACCTTTGGGGCCATTTTTTAGAGAAAAATTTTTTCTGAGTATTTTTTGGGAAAAAAAAATTTACGGCCCTATTCCCCAAAACCCAATTTGGGGGGCCAATCCTCCCCGACAGTGAGAAAAAAAAAATTTTTAATTTAAAAAAAAAAGGGTGTAAAATATGGTTTTGGGCTTTGATATAAAATAAAAGGTAATTGTATTTTTTTAAATAAAATTTGGGCTTTTATCTACCCAAAATGTATTAATTTTTTTAATTGAGGAAAAATTTTTTGCTTGATATTTTTAAAATTTTTGAATTTTTTTTAAAAAAGCCATTTGGTTTAACCCCTTCCCCCCCCTTAACCGGGGAATTTTTTCCCTGGCACCTCGAGGCCAAATTTTTTAGAAAAATTGTTCTGAGGGAAACAGTCCAAAATTTAGGGCCTTAACCCCCAAAAAAAAACCCCTTTAAATTTTTTTGTATTGTCCCTTTTAAACCGCTTTACTATATTGGGGTATCGGTTTAGCCCGGGGAAAGTGTTTTAAAAAAGCCAAAAAAAACAAAAAAAAAAAAAAAAAAAAATTCCGGATTTTTTTTTCCAGTGTAGTGAAATGGAATCTTCGCTTTTGCCGCTACGCCCAAAAAATTTAAAATATGGATTCGGTTTCCCCTTTTTTGAGTAATTGGGGGAATTTAAAGGGGTTTTTTTGTATTAATGGTTGGGCGCCTTTTCTTTTTAATAGGGGTATCCCTTTCTTGTGATTTCGGGCCACTCCCAGCTGGGGTGCCAAAATTTAGGTATTGGTATCCTACTGAATGGTTTTCCCCCAATTTTTTCCCGCATTTTTTGGGGTATATGGCCCCTTTTTTACGGATTCAAAACAAATTTTTTTTAAAATTGTTTTTTAGGGAAAAGAGGGTAAAATATTTAAAAAAGGGGGAAAGCCCGGGCCTTTCTATTTCTTTTTATCAATTTTTTGAAAAACCTCCAAATTTATACATAAAAAAATGACTGACAAAAATTTAAATATAATTAAAATTTCAAAAAAAAAATTAAAATTAAAAAAATTTTAAAACTATTTGGGTTTTTTTTTTATAGATAGGTTTTTTTAATTTAAATTTTAAAGGGGTTTTTTTTAAATACGCATTCCCTTAAAAAGGAACCAGTTTTCGGGAAAGCAGGGAATAAAAATTTTTTTTAGTAATTCAAAGGGGATATTTTTTTTAAGCTAGTTAAAGGGTATTTTTATCGTCCCCTAAACTATATTTTAAAATTTAAAAGGAAAATGCGGCAAAACTTATCTAAATGAGTGAGGGTTTAAAAATAACCAAAAACATAATTTTTTATTTTTATGGGGCGGGACCGATTTTGGGAACCTTTTTTAGCAAATAATTTTGCGAAATTTTGGGAACCCCCAAAATGGGAAAAACGGGGCTTTGGTTTGGTTTAAATTTTTAGCGACGATTTTTTTTTTAAATATTTTACTTTTACATCATTGCCTTTTCCCCTCCTTTAAGGAAAAAAAAAAAAATTTTTTAAAACCCGTTCGTTATAAAGATTTTTGTTGTTAAAGGGGTTTTACAAAAAAAGAGTTTTTTAACACCCGGGGACTTCCAAAAAAATAGAACATTGAAACGATTTTTTCACAAAAAATTTTTTTTCCTTATAAGGAGGTTGGGGAAGGGGGAAACCCCGGGGTTTTTTGAAAAAAAAAAATATAAAAAAACGTTCCTTTTTCCCCTAAAAAAGATAACACATTGCCCCATGTTCCAAAATTTTTTTCCAAAAAATTTGCATTAATGACGACAAAAAGAAGTAACATTTGCCCAAAAAAATAACCCAAAAAATTTTTTTCCTTTAAAGTTTAAAAACCCCACTCATCTAGATAAGATTGCATTCTTCCCCTTTTTGATTTTTTTAAATTTAGTTTTGAGGGACGATGGAACAGCCAAATAATTTAAAATTTAAGGGAAAAATTATTTTTCGGGGTTTTTCAGTGTATTTATTTTTTCAACCAACGTTTTTCCCGTTTTAAATTTTTAAAAAGAAATTTTTAAAAAAATCCAAAAAAAAATTTTAAAACCCAAAAACAACAAAATTTTATCCAAAAAAAGCCCGCCACTGGCAACAAAACTTTTGGTATACATTTTCACAATTTTTCCAAAAAAAGGTTTTAAAATTTTTCTAAAAAAGTAGAAAGGTATCCTTTTAAATTTCTCAAATGAATCAATATTTTCTACAACCCCAAACTATAATTAAACCCGGGGAGTGAAGCGACGAGGTTCCTTTTAACTCAAACCCCCCGGCTCCCTTTGTGAGTCTGGTGGTGCGGGGTGTACGTCCCAAAAAACAGCCGAATTCCGTGAACAGATTGAGGGTGAAATTTTTTGAAGGAACCGGTACAAGGGTTTCCCGGGGAATGTTAAAAAAAACAGCTAGGTTCGTTTCGATTTTTAACCCACAAGAAGTAAAAAAATTTTAAAAATGGCTGCTTAGTTTTAGGGGCCTATTTTAAAAAAAAATTGTTTTTTTTTTTGAAAAAAAAATTTTTTTTGGGTTTTTCCTTTAATTTCCCGGCCAAAAGAAATATTTCCCCAAACGAACTTGGGAACGGTCAAGGGGCCCCCCTTTTGGTCGTCTTTGGAAAATTGGGCCCACGTTTTCACTGGATGTTTTCCCCCCCTTTTGTCCCGGTGGGCAGAAAATGCTTTTTAGGCGGTTTTAAAAAATGATTTAATTAAATTTTTCTTACTTCAAGGTTTCAAAATTTTTCCACCCCGGGGATTGGCCAAGGTTTCCCATTCCCCCCCCATTTGGGGTTTAAAAAATTTAAAAATAAAAACCAGAAAAAACCCAAAACCCAAAGCGGGTTTGGACCAAGGGTTTCCCGTTTCCCCTTTTTTTCGGGTATTTGGGGCTCTTGGCCAAAAAATTTTTGCTTAAGAAAAAGGCCAAAGGGGCCTGTTGAAAAAGAAATTTTTCTTTGTTTGGCTTCGTTTTTCTTTTGGGGCTTGGTAATTTGTGGTGTTTCCTTTCTTGTTAGCCCTTCCCGCCTTAAGCAAGAAGGCCCCATAATTAAAATTTAGAAATTTTTTTCTGAAAAGGCCCTTGTTATTCTTGGGGGGATTTGCGGGGGATGTTGGAGCCTCCCCCAGGGATAGCCAACAAAAAATAAATTTTGGTTGGGGCTTTTTTTTTGGCCCTTGTTGATTCTTGGGCCCGGGGGGATTTGGTTGTTGAAATGTCCCCAAAATGGGAAAAATTGTTTTCATTTCCTAAAAAAAAAATTTTTTTTTTTTTTTATTTTTTGTTTTTTTACCGGGCCCCTTTTCCTTTAAGGGGGTAACCCCTTTTTTTTTAAAAAAGCCCTTTTTAAAATTTTTGGTTAAGGGGGCCCCCAATTGAAAAAAAAGGTTTTTGGAATGGAAATGGGAAAGAAAGGGGAATCAAACCAACCCAATTTTGTTTTTAAAAATTTTTTTTTATTTCCCCAATTTTTTTATTTTTTCCGGGGAACTTTGGGTTTAATTTTTATAATTTTATTGATTTAAAAAAATTAATTTTTTTTAATTTTTTTTTTAAAAAAGGGGCTCAACCCTTAAAACCATTTAAGAATCTTTGAATTTGAACCCCAAATGGGAAAATTGAAAAGTGCCACGGAAAATTCGCAAATTTTAAAAGATAGGCCTTTTCCAAATTTTTTCCCCCAATTTTTTTTTTTTTTTTAAAAATTATTTTTAAATTTAAAATTTTTTTTCTCCAAAAATAACAAATAATTTGTATTGGGTATTTTTGGGGGTTTTAAAATTTAATTAATTTTTAAATTTTTATTTAACAAAAAAGTCGAAGGGTCAACCGGGGGGGAAGCCAAATTTGTGACTTTTTTTTTTTTTTAAACCCCCGGTACCCCAAAAAAAATACCATTTTACGTTAATTTCCTTTTTTGGCCCCTTTAAATTATTACCCAGGGCCCTTTTACTCCAAAAAATTTTTGTTAATTTTTTTTTCTTTGCCCTTTTATTCCAAATATTTTTTTAAAAAACTCTCCAAAATTTTTTTTTCTTTCCCAAAAAAACCCCAAAAAAAAATAAATTAAAGGGAAATTTTGGTTTTTTTTAAAATTTACCCTGTTTAAAATTTCCATTTCCAAAAAAATGTGGTTTTTCCTTTTTGGGTTTTTTGCGAAAAGACAGGAAAGTGTAAAGGGTCAAAAAAATTTTAAAAATTCCGGGTTTTACTAATTTTTTAAAACTAAAGGGAACCGAAAACCTTTTTTTTTGCTTTAATCGCTTTTTTAAAATTTTTTTATTAATTTTAAAATTAAAAAATTTTTTCCGGATGCAATTAATTAAGGTTTTTTACTTTTTGGTTTAACAAGGGGGGGAAAATTTAAAAATTTTCCCTTAAATTTTTTATTTCCCGGGGGGGAAAAGATGAAAATCTTTTTTCTTCTTAAAAAATTCGAAAAAAAATTTTTAAATTTTAAAGGGAAAATTTTTTAAAAGTTTGTTATTACCCTTTTTTTAAAAATTAAAAATTTTTAAAAAAAAGTGCCCGTTTTGGCCTTTTTTTATTTTAAAACCCTTTAAAAAAAATAAAAGTGTAAAAAAATTACAAAGTCTTACAACTTTTTTCCCGGTCCTTTCCAAGTTAAAACAAACCTTCCCCAAAGGGGTTTTTTTTTATCCCCCCTTTGGAGGAAAGGCCCAAATAAAATTTGAAAATTAAATTTTTAAAAACCCCAAAAAAAAAAAAAAAAAAAAAAAAAACGTGGGGAAAAAAAAAAAAAAAAAAAAAAATGTTTTTTTATAAAAAGGGGGAGAAAATTTTAAAAATTTTTTTCGTTCCTATTTTGGACCGGGTTTTTGACCAAACGGGGGGGGAAACAAACAGGGCAAAAAAAACAAAAAAAAAAAAAAAAGGGTTTAGCCAAAGGGGGGCTTTGAAATTAAAAGGGTTTTTTTAACCCAAAAAAATTTAAATTAAAAACCTTTTTTCAAAAATTTCCGTTTTTCAATTTTTTTCCCCAAAAAGAACAAAGGGTTTTGTTTCCTGTTTGGGGGAAATAAAAACTTTTATCCCCACCCCCCTTTTTTCAAAACGGGCCCAAATGGTCCCCAAAGGGGCGCAAAAACCAAAAAAAAACCCGGGGGAAAAGGGTTAAAAGGGAACCCCCAAAGGGGAAATTTTTTCCGTTCCGATTTGTTGGAAACGGGGGGGGAAAAACCGGGGTTTTTTTTTAGAACAGCGAACCCCAAAAGGGGGGAAAAAAAAAAAAAACCCCCCCATAAATTTTTTTGGGGGGCGGGGAAATTAACTTCGTTGTACATCCAAAAAACAAAAATAAAACAATTTTTAAAGGTCGTTACAAAATTTTTTTTTTAAGAAAAAGGTTTTTTGGGGGTTAAGCAGGGGGAAACTTTTGTTTCGGGGGGGGGGGGGGGGGGGGGGGGGGGGGGAAAAAAAAAAAAAAAAAAAAAAAAAAAAAAAAAAGAAATTTTTTAACCCCCCCCAAAAAGTTTTTCGGGGGTTTTCCAAAAAAAGGGGGGAAATTTGGGTGGTTTGGGTTTGGAAAGGGGGGGAGGGGGGGGAACAAAAGGGTCCAAAAAAAAAAAACCCCAATTTTTTTTTTTTTTTTTTGGTTAATTTTGGGGTTTAAACCTTTTTTTTTCACATGGACTTAATGTAAGGGTGATGTATTGACTTTTGAAAGAAAAAGTTGAAAAAAGTTAGCCAGAATCTATAGAAATAAAGGGTTTTAATCATTTAACACCCAAAAAAACTCAAATTAAAACCTTATTTCTATAGATTCTGGCTAACTTTTTCAACTTTTTCTTCCAAACGTCAATACATCACCATTACCTTAATGTGCATGTGAAATATAAACGTTGTATCCCCACCCGTTTGGTCAGAATCGGCCCAAATGTCACGAAGATATCGCACTAAAAACCGAAAAAAATCGTAAAAGTACGATATTCATGAGAAATATTTCTTCGATTCCGTATCCGTATCCGTATCCGATTCCGATGCCGTATTCGGGTAGAGAGCGAACAAACAGACAGAAAAAACAAAAAAAAAACACACGAGCTAAATTTTTTGGGGGGTCGGTGAATTGAAGTCTTCGCTTCGCTCATCCAAAAATCGATAATAATAAACACTTCAAAATTCGTTATCATTTCTTATGGCTCATGGGAACGAACAAGGTTTTCGGCGGGCGTTAGGAGACAGGGCCTAAGAAGACTTTTAGTCTTCTTAGCCCCGCTTCGCAACGTGTAGCACAACCGTCGGTCACAGGGGCTTAGAAGCCAAAAAAAGGTCCGGGGGCTTAGGAGACAGGGGCTTAGAAGCGGACACCCACAGGCGCAATCATTGTCGCAACTCTGCATCTTGTGGACACCGGAGAAAGCCAGGTGTGTCCGCAACGAGCGAGAGGACGCACCCGGGCTGAACGAGAGAGTTCCACTCCGTCTCCCTTAGTACGCGGTGTTGCCGCGCGTACCATAACTATCGTGTGTACGATAATCTCGAACGAGAAACAAAAACATGAAAACAATGGGTGTACGTGAGAGTTGACAAAATTTCGGGTCTTTTAGAGGGTATTTGGGGGTGAACTTGTGTCGAAAATAGATACCCGAGTTTCGGGTTTCCAAAAAAGGAAATTGGGTGGTGGTTGAGGTGGTGGTGCCGGTCCAGACAATTTGTAATTTTTAACCTTTTTGGATGAGCGAAGCGAAGACTTCAATTTCACCAACCACTCAAAAAAATTATCTCCAATGCTTTTTTTTTGTGTTTTCTTTTTCTGTTTGTTGCTCTCTACCAGGCAAACGGCATATCCGATCTTGATGAAAATTGGAGGGGACCTTCTAAATCTCTGAACTTAGAGGTGTATTGTTTTTGGGTACAATCGAAGAAATATTCCTCATAAATATCGTACTTTTACAATTTTTTCGATTTTTAGTGCGATATTTTCGTGACATTTGGGCCGATTCTGACCAAACGGGGTGGGCTACAACGTTCATATTTTACATGTACATTAAGGTAATGGTTTTGTGTTGCTTTATGAAAGAAAAAGTTGAAAAAGTTAGTCAGAATCCATAGAATAAAGGTTTAAAATGAGATTTTTTAGGTACATAATAACAATTTAGTAACAATAGAAACTTCAGTGTTGGGTAAGTTCCCGCAAAAAAGGAACTTTTAAAAGTTAAGTTACTTGGCCTTCAAATGGAACATTTAAAAGTTACAGTTCCTTCCCACAAAAAGAAACTTTTGAGTTCCCGAAATAATAAAAGTTCCTGTTTAAAAGTTCCTTTATCAGATAAATTATTGTACATAGGATTAAGGTTTCGATTTTAAGCCATGTCGTCGCGAGCAAATATGACAGGTTTATCAATCGGGGTTACGCCTCCTTAAAATTATATGCTACTGCTTTTTATCAACTGATTTTCATATCTGTGTCAGCTAAATCCGTTTCAAATGTAGAGGCATGGTGGGTTTTGTCCATCTCTCAGACTGAAAGGAACTTCTAAAACTTTATTAAAAGTTCCCCAAAATTTGTAACTTTTGTGTTGAAAGTTCCTCTATCTAAAAATGGAACGCGTTCATTAAAAAGTTCCCGAAAAAGGTACGCGTTCCTAGGAACGCGTTCTTTTTTAAAAGTTCTTACCCAACACTGAGAAACTTGACAACAATCACCTACAATGCGTTCGAAAAGCTCTTGCAAAAGTAAAGATATCCCACGCAACTAGAAACTAAAAAAGCTCATCCATCAACGCGACTATAAAAAGCGTTTGCGAAGCTTCCTAGTTAATAAAATGTAATTTAAAAAAATCCAGACAGTAGAATATTAGTTGAGAGAAAATTGTCATGCCAGATTCTTCACATTGTAAAAGGCATTACAAATCCATTTTAACATGAAGTATTAATTAATTTAATTTAATTGCATGATTTTACGTCATACATCATAATATTAGTAAAAACACTTTAGTGGAAAACAACGCTTTTTTATAACATTAAGAACGTTTCGGAAATTAATGAAAACTATTTCCGTAATCAGTTTTTTTTATGAAAAACAAAAAATAATATTATCAAAAGGATATCAAAACAAAAAAGACTATAGCCAAAATAGATACGATTTAACATTTCTCACACATGGAAGTTGACAAAAAATAAGGTGATATAAACAAAACGGCTATTTCCTAGTATTTATTAAAGAAATCCACATAGGAGGCAAATGCACTCGGTTGGTATACAAGTGTCTTTTAATGTTATAAGAGCAGCCTCTTTCAATTTCCTTTTCTTCCAACATAGCTCTTTAAGCAAACGCCGAGATTGTAAAAGGTAGGATTTATGAACCTTGTCCCATGCATGTTCTACCAGTTTCGATGACATAAGATAACAGCCATCAGACTTCTCATCAATGTTTTTCATGCATGGGTCGTCCAGTTTCTCCAATGTATTCGGCATCAAAGTTTCAGCAAGGAATCTGATAAACGCAACCCTTGTTCAGACCTCATTTACAGGTTTAGTTTTTTTGCAATTGGCTTCAAATGGTGTTTACTGATTTAAAAGATGATTCAATATTAAATTTTGATCCAATGCGTCGAATAGATTCTGAAAGACCTCTGTGATAAGGAGTATGAGCATATGCTTTAGTGAGGCTGAATACGAATTCTTTCTCGATTTTAGGTCTACGGTTGATGATGTCACTAATATGTATGATGATGATATCCTTTTGATAATATTATTTTTAGTTTTTCATTAAAAACCTGATGACAGAAATAGTTTTCATAAATTTCCGAAACGTTGTTATAATGTTATAAAAAAGAGTTGAAGTCTTCGCTTCGCTCATCCAACAACTACCTAATCAGAAACTACAGCCAAAAAACACAATTTTGTTTGTCACGATAATTTTCACAACGATACAATAATTTCTCGCGGACGTACATTAAAAATCGTATTACTCACATCAGTGATGGCTGTATGATGATATCCTTTTGATACGCGTTTCTAAGCGAAGATAGATGGCAGCACTAAAACGCAACATGTCGGACCGATCAGTGATAAGAGGCGAGCTGCTTACGGCGGGCGCTGTATATTCAGTTAGGTTCACCTTGATTTTTGTTACATTTCTGATCATTTGCGAAAACATTGTTGATTATGTCATATCGTCCGCGTATTTTATTAGTAAAATTCTTAAGTTTTGGGGATCGGCTTGATTAAAAACGGGAATTTAATGGCATTTTAAATAACAAGAAATAATTGAGATTATTTGATGATATTAGCTCGAAAAGAACAAACCACACTGTTAAACTATTAACTACAGAAACAAGTGTATCAAATAATGTTGAATGATGAAGATCGATGATATTTTGCCAAGAAAATGTTGCCCACCAATACTAATAATTTCAATAATTTACTTGATATCTAAAAATCAAAAGAGCTTCTAGCAAATTATAGCTCTACACTTGTTTTGCACGTTTTCTATATCGTTTTACAATGTAAACGCAATCGCAGTAGGCCTATATATATTTATCTACTTTACACTTAGAACTACTGTTTTTTTTTTAAATATACATTAATTTTTATTAAAAGTAGGCCCATTGAATAGCTGATGGGGTATTTTTATTATTGTTTTGTATGTCAATAATGGCATCATTCTGCAGACAGCTTTAAAATCTTGTAGGTCATATCATTATACTTATTCTATTGTAATAATATAAATCGTATTTATTATGATATTATGTATAATATTATGTAATAAATGAACAATGACGGTAAACGGTTTATGTAGGCCTACATTAATTAATTATATTAGGTAGAAAAAGAAAAAGAGTTGGAACTTGTGCATAAGCCATAGTACAATTATAATTATTGTTGTTATTGTTTTGTTATTATTGTTATTATTATGACTTTATTTATATTAAATTATCATAATAAAAGATAAAACTAAAGAAGTATATCTCAATTAAAAGTGCCACAAGAAGCGAGCGATACTGTATGTGTGTGTTTGTTTACTATGAGTTGTGAACATTCTTGACGGTTTGAATTTGATTTAGTATGTATCGTACCCTGTTAGCCTATATTTAGTATATAGCAAATACCACTGATTTATTATGATATTACAATTAGAGAATTATAATATGGATACAAATGCCATCCTCGGTCTCATGGGTGCATGGGGCGCAGGTCTGAATTTAGTAATATTATTCTGGTGGACATGGTCTCGAATCCCGCATATTGGAGAGCGATTTTATCATTTTGGTGCACCCCCATGCTTTTGATTATCATCAATTAACAACATTTTGGGAGAGCAACGACAATGTACCTGTGATTGTACATATTTATAAGTGACAAACACGGAATGACCTGTGTTCTTCAGGTAAGCACATAGCGCGCTCCTCCGACTATCACTGATCGGACAGTTGCATTTTTCGCCACCAGGTAGCAACCCCTTTGCTTGGAAACGCGTATAATATTATTTTTAGTTTTTCATTAAAAACCTGATGACAGAAATAGTTTTCATAAATTTCCGAAACGTTGTTTATGTTAAAAAAAAGAGTTGAAGTCTTCGCTTCGCTCATCCAACAACTACCTAATCAGTAACTACAGCCAAAAACCACAATTTTGTTTGTCACGATAATTTTCACAACGATACAATAATTTCTCGCGTACGTACAATAAGTGATGGCAACAGTGTGGCGAGAGCGCGGACGGCTCGGCCAGTCTCGCGTCGTCAGCCGTCGGTCGAACATGTCTGCGCGAGCTTATCTATGACCGGTACCAGACCCGCGTGCGACGACTACCTGCTAGATGTCGAGGCTTACAACTACCTGGAGTGGGCCAGCGGACGTAACGAGGTAGGCATTCACAAACACAGGGATATTTAATTAATAACTGGTCAGGCGCGTTGTTGGATGAGCGTAATTGGTGCATTGAGCTGCCATGTGGTATGTAGAATTTCTGTTGTTCTGTGAAAAAATCATTACTATAAATCGAAGAGATGTTTTAAAAACGAAAAAATCGTAATTAAAAAAAATGAAAAAATCGTAAAATTGCGATTTTCATGAGAAATAATTTTTTGTTTTCGCTCAAATTACACACGAATATATAAAGTCATAAAATTAAGGTTCTGTTAAAAAATCATCACAATCGGATAAAGCATGTAGGTGTTATACGTCGAGGAAATTTAAAAAAATGAAAAAATAGAAAAATTGCGATTTTCATGAGAAATAATTTTCCGGTTGCGCTCTGATTTCACACGAATATATTAATTCATAAAATTAAGGTTCTGTAAAAAATCATTACAATCGGATAATGCTTGAAGGTGTTATAACTCGAAGAAATGTTTAAAAAATCGAAAAAAATCGTAAAATTGCGATTTTAATGAGAAATAATTTTTTGATTGCGCTCAAAAACGTGGCAGTTCTAAGTTCAGAAATTTTGAATGACTACAGAAAATGTCATCGCAATTGGAGTATCGGTATAGCCGGAATCGTGTTAACAAACAGACAAAAATACAAAAGAAAAAGAAAGAAAAAAAAAAATATTCCGGATTTTTTCTCCAGTGTAGTGAAATGGAATCTTCGCTTCGCTCGCTACGCTCATCCAAAAAAAAAGTCATATCTCATGTTTGACACACACTAGGTAGACCAGACGTCCCGGTTTTCGGGCACCTGTCCCGACAGACACCACCCGGGACGTCCAAATGTCCAGGTTTTCGTTCTAGGTCGATTTTGTTAATTTAACCGTCATTATTGCCGTGTTTTTCCCCAAATACATCTAAATCTCTCAATGTCTTTCGTAAATGTATGCGTAATAATTAACTTTGTAGCTCACACATCATTGCATCTAATTGATTCTTGATTCAAGTGTTTTCCAACATGTTTCGATACTGAATAAATCGGGTAAATGCACGGCAGGTGCTTGTATAAATGAAACAATAATAAGCGACTTAAAGCCATAAAATTCTCAAATATTTATCGAGGGGAAAATGGTGTTCCAAAGATGTAGGCCTAAAATTAACGGCTTCTTAAATCTATCCTATACGCAAGCAAAATTTATCTGTGCTAGATCTCAGAGTTCTTCCGTGTGCAAGATCCACGCTGAGTTAGCGTGAATAGAGTTTACAAAGTTGTTATGTTGGGAAAACAATTTCTAGCCATCTGCATTCTTTCGTTAGGACCACTATAGCTGATTTTAGAAGGTTAGTGTGGCGTTCTTCAGATAACCTACCACCAGGGGCAAAGCGGTTGTTTAGCAGTTTGCACACTGCGCACAAACGATATTTTTATGTGTATCTCAACAGCGCGACACAAAACCAAGCAGGGTGCACATGTGTGATATTTTTAAAATTACCAACACAATTTACCCTAGAACTCTGACGAGGGCCACACGTAGGATAAACTGATGTGTACCAACAGCAGGGATTCTTACGATTAAGTTTTTGGATGAGCGAAGCGAAGACTTCAATTTCACTGACCCATAAAAAAATTTAGCTCCCTTTTTTATTGTTGTTTGTTTTTCTGTCTGTTTGTTCGCTCTATACCGGGCAAACGGCATATGCGATCTTGATGAAAATTGGAGGGGACCTTCGAAATCTCTGAACTTAGACCTGCCAAGTTTTTGGGTACAATCGAAGAAATATTTCTCATGAATATCGTACTTTTACGATTTTTTCGATTTTTAATGCGATATTTTCTTGATATTTGGGCCGATTCTGTCCAAACGGGTGGGGCTACAAAGTTCATATTTTACATGGACATTAAGGT
Source organism: Sweltsa coloradensis (assembly GCA_024449915.1). Lineage (NCBI taxonomy): Eukaryota > Metazoa > Arthropoda > Insecta > Plecoptera > Chloroperlidae > Sweltsa > Sweltsa coloradensis. The sequence goes on from JAMZAV010002711.1 coordinate 87,759, forward strand.
TATGGTGATGTAGAACCGTTTTAAAGGCAACCAAAGTTGAAAAAGTCAGCCAGAATCCATAGAAGTAAGGATTTAATATGAGTTTTTTTAAGCACATAATAACAATTAACAAATAACAATAGAAACTTGACAACAATCACCTACAATGCGTTCAAAAAGGACTTGCGAAAGAATAAAGAGATTCCATGCAAACTAAAAACTTATTAAAAAAGCTCATCCATCAACGCGACCAAAAAACAAAAACGTTTGCGAAGCTTCCTAGAAATAGACAACAATTGCCTGGTTTAACTTTGATAGATCGCTACTACATAATCGTACAACTTTGAAAATACAGTATCGTAAGTGATAACTTGTCAAATGAAAGAACCACAGGTCTAACATTCTAGTCACTATGGCGAGCAGAAATGTCAAGACAACCGACTTAGTAGCTGACATTTGTATTTATTTACAGAGTGGTCGCTGCCGATCGACAACTCTCGTTTTGAGTTATTAAATACTCCTCTAGTGCTTGTTTTCCACAAGCCAGCAGTTTAGCCGAGGTCGTTTAGCCGGTTTCCCACTCGAACACCGAAGTGAAGCAACCTGCGGGCGTGGTCATGGGTAGAGTGGGTGAACGCTCTGCCCTGAGACACATGTATACCGCTGGATAGAGCAGACGGAGGGTTCGAGAGCTAGTGTAACGGCTTCGTTCTCTTCGACGTCTGCTCGGCAGTCCGGGTTAGTGGAGGAACCTAAGGTTACACCGTCTCTTCGGATGGGGCGTTAAGCTTATTGTCCCGTAGGTACTTTTCGAAAGGAGTAGGATACGTTCCGGTACCGAGTTTCCCCTCCTCCCTTCAATTCATACTTCATCCTCATCTATCACCACTCATCGTCTCGAATAGCCTTAGTACATTTATATGAGACGTTAAGCAATATCAAATCAATTCTAAGTCAGGAGAGAAGTCGTAAGGAGAGATTATAACTTACATATTGAGACCAAATTACGTGTTAGATTAAACCGTTGTAAGAGCGGTGATCCCTGAGATCTGATATGATTTGGGTTGAATTATGTGCCCTTAAATAAATAAATAAATATATACATAAATAAATAAATTGTATTGAGAGTCTACCCACTCAGTTATAACTGATTTTCAGTGGGGGACAGTAAATCAAAGCGACTAAGCCTACCCTGTAGGTAGGCCCCGACGCAATCGACGAGTGAGCGATAACCAACCAAAGATCGATATTTTTAATAGGAAATATAGCAATCAGTGGTATGGACAGTGCGAACACCCGCGGATCAACGCCAGAATCAACAAGGCCGATTCAGAACAACTCTGAATTTATTATGTGCTTCGTTGCTAGGACGGCTCCAAAGTCACCATTTATAAACTCCTAAGACAAGAACTGATGGACTTAAGTCCAAATCAGAAGTGAAAAAACTTCTGACTTTGGCGGGAATCGAGCCCTGAACCTTCTGCATTGGAAGCAGATACGCTAACCACAAGACCAACGAGCCACACATTGTTTTAGAGTGTTGACATTGCTCTCCAGCAAGGACGATACAGAATGTATTTGTTGACCTAGGTGGCAGAGCTTGATTTATTCTATCCATCCATACCATCCACCAAATTTTATATTTCAATTCCAAATCTTGAAGATTGGTAAAATTGTGTCCCCTTTTGTTTTCTCCCTTATCCGTGTCCTTATAGTATAGAAATTTATAAAATGACACGAATTGAGTTATATATTACTAGGAAAACGCTAAGTTCCGCCGCGTTGATGGATGAGCTTTTTTGTAAGTTTTCAGTTTGCTTAGGACCACTTTTCCTTTGCAAGTGCTTTTTGAATGCATTGTAGGTTATTGTTGTCAAGTTTCTATTGTTACTTGTAAATTGTTATTATCTTCAAAAAACTCATATTAAAACCTTTATTCTATGCCTTACTTTTTCAACTTTTTCTTTCAAAAAGCTATTCATCACCATAACCTTAATGTCCATGTAAAATATGAACGTTGTAACCCCACCTGTTCGGTCAGAATCGGCCTAAATGTCACGAAAATATCGCACTAAAAATCGAAAAAAATCGTAAAAGTAGGATATTCATGAGAAAAGAGAAATATTTCTTCGGTTGTATCCAAAAACGTGGCAGGTCTAAGTTCAGAGATTTCGAAGGTCCCCTCCAATTTTCATCAAGATCGCATATTATGTCGTTTGCCCGGTAGAGAGCTAACAGACAGAAAAACAAAAAAAAACACCCGAGCTTAATTTTTTGGGGGTCAGTGAAATTGATGCCTTCGCTTCGCTCATCCAAAAATGAGAGATACGTAAAATAAGCGTTTTTCACTATAAAGTTGATGTAACTTACAAAGCAAGTTGAAAAGGTTTAAAAATGCTACAAAATATACTGTGCCCATATAAACAAATAAACCCCTTCAAGCCTTATTTTTTCTTATTAATTTTAGTAAATAAAAATGCACAAAACTAAATGTAGAGCGGATTTACTTTTTCAAATGATTATGGAATTTTGGATTGCGAAGTGAGTTCAAAATTCTGTGCCAAAATAATTTTTTTATCAAAATAGAAAATTAGTTTTCTTTGAATTTTACAAAAAAATTTTCATAAATCTTTTCTGTGACAGAGAAAGATATTATAAAGATTTGTTTTTCCGGGACAACCCAAAATGTGTTTGTTTTCAGCTCTCGTTTTGCAGCTGTCTTTATTTGAAAGTACCCTTATAAATGTGCTATCATATAACATCGAAAAAATGCCTGTCTGTACGTTGCCATGAGTGCACTTAAGTTTAGAAAACGGGTATTTTGTTTTGTTTTACCCACATTTAAATATATACGGTTATGTACATACCATATACACTAAGTTTGAAGGGGTTAAACGTGATTTTTCACTGGTAGTTAAAAAAAAAACTTTATTAGTGTAATAAAACCCATGAGCTTACATGTTTGTCAAGAAGAAAACAAAAACTTATCAATTCGATCACTGCAAAGAGCTAGCTTTTGAGTTTTCAAAACGTTCTAAACTGCTTTATTTTCAAATCAAAATTCTACAAATAAGTGTGTTTGTTAAAGGAGCTAAAAACCCTAAAAATTATTTTTTTACCACGTGATCTATAGCACAATACTACACTAAAATGACCGTTTAAAAAATTATATCTTGTAACTGTGATTTAACACGAATTTTTTAATTTTTTTGATCCAGAAATTTGCGAAAATTGGTGTTTTGGGAAATTTCTTAAATCGGCTTTAACCTGCTTCTTTTTTGGTCCACATAGATACTAGAGCATAGTACCAATCTAAAATGCCCCTTTATAACATCGTGTCTTGAAACTGTGCCCAAATATACCCTCAAACACGCAAAAATATGAATTCCAAAATCACACCCCATCGTGGTAATCAGCATATTTTGACCGAACTACTTGCCCAAATTACGAAACAAAATATAGAGAATTTACAGAAAAGGCTGAAGAGTACGTCAATAATGGCCAATATTTTTTTGGATCAAAATCCTCCAAGGTCACGGGGCATAAAGATCGTCCCCATGTTATTTCTTATGGGAGATTTTTGCCGATGGGACCTAGCTCGAAAAATGTCATGTTTGACAATTTTTTGGGAGGTCATGGTGTCCCCAATAATTTTTCTGTTGATTGCTAAATTCATTACTAGTTGGCCTGAATGAGATATATTTTTTGAGTTTTGCGGTTAAATACCCCTTTAATGTTCCTTTAATCATCTATCGTTATATTGATTATATTATCATCAAAATGTAAAAACAATATAATTTTTCTTGATAATGATGTTGTTAAAGTAGTTGTGCTCTAAACCGTTGTTAGTCCAACGAAGTGGAACGTTTGAAGTTGTGCTCCGAAAATCTGGTTCCCGAGAACTTATAGTAACAACAGATTACAAAACAATCCTGCGTAGCTGTGAATGTAAGGGTAGTCGTAGCAACGACCCCGATGAGCAACAGCAACTTGTATTGCTTTATTTGCTGATAACTTGCTGGTTTGTTGAACTAGGTTTGCTATTAATTTCTTTTTATATTTTCTTTCTTTCTTTTTCTTTATTTTTTCCTTTTTCCTTTTCTTTTCTTTTTTCTTTTTTTTCATTCCCCACCCTTTTTATATTTGATTATTCATTATTGCATTTAATATCCTTTTTATTTGTTACCAAATTTGTTGAGTTTTAATGATTGTTGTAATATAACTATTTCAAATATTTTACATAAATGTAGTTCATTGTTGTGTCTGTATAATATGTAATTAGATTTATTTAGTTGTCCTCCTTTGTAAATCAGTTTTAATAACTGAATAGGATAGACGTTAAATAAATAAATAAAAGTAAGTAAAAAGTTAGGCTGATTGAAATAATTTGCCAACAATGATCCGTGTATTTCTCTCTCGTCACGGATCGGTTTGTTGGCGTGACGCCAGCCACGCTAGCGGCGCGCGAAGACTGACCCAATCATTGCTAACCGTGACACAAACAGAATTGCAGCGAGTGATGATTGCAACTATAATTGTGTTCTAGAAACTAAAGAATGACTACTGTTCTCAAGGGTCACTGTTCGACAGTGGTGTGTCTTATCTAGATAAAATTATCTAGATAATCTATCTTATCTAGATAATCTATCTAGATGAAATCCATTATCTATTATCTTATATATAATATATTATTATATTATAATATCTATAAGTTTTTCGTTGTTATCTTTCTCTATTATCTAGACAAAATAAAGTTTGTCTTATCTAAACTTTTCAAGTTTTAGATAACCTTTTTAGATAAAATAATTAACCAAAATGAAGATAAAAATAAAATTACTCATCACTTTTTTCAATGAAAAATACTTCTAACAGTTGTTATGTGCGTATCCGGGTAATGTCAACTTGTCGAGTCTGACAAATATTACTATTGTCAAGAATGCTGTTGTTGGGAAAAAATTAATAAATAAAAATACATGTCAATCTCAATAATTATTATCTTTTATCGAATCAAATTTGTATACATAATTATTTTTATTCATTATCTTTTATCTAGATAATTTTCTACACTTTATCTTCTTATCTTATCTAGATAACTTTTCGGAGAATTATTTTTATCTTTATTTAGATAAAAAATTAATTATCTAGTCACAACACTGCTGTTCGAACACCAATACACCCAAAGATGTTAAGTTTCGTCATGTTGGAGCAAGTAGCAATCAGATCACAAAAAGTTACCTGTTTGTTGTCTGTTGTTGCTGAAAAAAGAAAGCACTATTTGGAAAATGTGCTGTAATCGCGACATCATATTCTTACTTAGATGTACGATAGAGCTTCCAAGTGATCCAGACTAAACCTCTGCATTTTCTGCGTCAAAGCATGGTTTGCTCGAGATCATTCTACGCTATACGGTGCTTTAGAGACAAATACGAACTTTAAGAAGCAAAAGTGGGTTTAGAAATACTAATATTATAGATTTCTGAAGTGTCCTTCAAAGTGCAGTAAATCACAGTAGATGTTTCACTGGTATATAGAGCGAAGAAATTTAAACAATAGTCAAAGAACGATAGATAGCGAATTACAGCAGAAATATATAATATCCATTCAATGAGGTGTGGTAGATAGAATTTATGAGTTTGTTAAGGTATATCTTGAGATTTTTTTATTTAAATCAGATTAGTCGTTTGACCGTTTTTGTGGGAACAAACAAACACAAAACAATCACAAAAACAAAATGCTATTTCTCTTGTCTAGCCCACAAACAACGGAGCTTTTTGGTTGTGAAATTTAATATCTATATTCATATATTATTATTATCTTAAACTTTATGGCTATAATCACGAATAATAATTTATACACACATTTTAATCTTCAACGCTTAGAAAGACTAGACTGACTTCTCTAGAAGATTTAGATAGGGCATAACACCAATAAAACAAAACGAATTATTATTTGTCTGTCGTTTCGATAACATTATGTAAATGGATCACGAAAGCCTAATTAAAACGAAAGAAATATATGCGAGAAAGATCTATCATTATTGCTATCTCCTGCGGTATTAAAGTGTTGGTAACAAGATATTTTATATATTCAGAGTTTCATCTCAGACGCCAACAGTCATTAAAATGAAATGTGTCGTGATTTTCGTTTGTAAACTCCTGGATGCGGTGAATATTGTAATTAAATAGCATTTGTTAATACAATGTGCAGTGCATACTATAGAAGTCACCTGAGAACTAAAAGGTTGCATTCTGCATTGAAATTATAGAGAATTTCACATGTCTCAATTTCACATGGTCGTGTACTTTATTTATAAAACTCCTATATTGGACACCCTTTGAAACCATCGAAATGAAGATGTTTTAATAATAATGAGTGTGCATGATTGGATGAGCGTAGCGAGCGAAGCGAGTGAAGCGAAGACTTCAATTTCACTGACCCCCCAAAAAATTTAGCTCGGGTGTTTTTTTTTGTTTTTTTTTGTATTTTTGTCTGTTTGTTCGCTCTCTACCGGGCAAACGGCATATGCGATCTTGATGAAAATTTGACAGGACCTTCGAAATCTCTGAACTTAGACTTGCTACGTTTTTGGGTACAATCGAAGAATTATTTCTCATGAATATCGTACTTTTACGATTTTTTTCGATTTTTTGTGCGATATTTTCGTGCCATTTGGGCAATTCTGACCAAACGGGTGGGGCTACAATTCGTTTCATATTATACATGGACATTAAGGTTATGGTGGTGTAGTACATTTTGAAAGAAAAAGTTGAAAAAGTTAGCCAGAATCTATAGAATTAAAGCTTTTAATATAAGTTTTTTGATTATTTATGCGATATTTTCGTGCCATTTGGGCCAATTCTGACCAAACGGGTGGGGCTACAACGTTCATATTATACATGGACATTAAGGTTATGGTGATGTAGTGCCTTTTGTAAGAAAAAGTTGAAAAAGTTTGCCAGAATCCATAGAAATAAAGCTTTTAATAAAAGTTTTTTTAGGTAAATAATACCAATTGACAAGAAACAATAGAAACTTGACAACAATCACCTACAATGCGTAGGCAACAAAACAAAGCACTTGCAAAAGTAAAGATATCTCACGCAAACTTAAAACTATAATTAGCTCATCCATCAACGCGGCAAGACTTTAGCGTTTTCCTAGTATTTCACATGGACATAAAAGTTATGGTGATATATTACCTTTTGAAAGAAAAAGTTGGAAAAGTTAGCCAGAATCCATAGAAATAAAGGTTTTAATATGAGTTTTTTTAGGTTTATAATAACAATTAACAAGTAACAATAGAAACTTGACAACAATCACCTACAATGCATTCACAAAGCACTTGCAAAGGAAAAGTGGTCCCACGCAAACTAAAAACTTACAAAAACGCTCTTCCATCAACGCGGCAGGACTTTAGCGTTTTCCTAGTTGTAAATAATATTACTTATTTTAGAAGTCAAGGTACACAGTGATCTTAAATTGTTAAAGAGAATCAGAGAGGGCCTGGCCCCATATATCAAGCTATGCCTGATTCCCTACATTACAACAAACTAAGAAATAGGTATATGAATGTCGTCTACTCTGCAATATCTTTGAAAACCAAGTGTTTGGATGGTTTTAATTACTTCACATTCTTGTTCTATTAGTTTTGTGATCCAAAACAATATTATAACTAGGCCTACTATAATTTATTATTTTTTACCATTAATTTGGCAATGGAACTTAAAAAAGTAACGAGATGTGAACTTACAAAAATCTTGTAAAATGTCAGCCAAGCCTTGCACACACAAAAGCATTGAGATCTAAAATAAGTGCCCCCTTGGCTTGGCTGTCTTCTGGCAAGTTTGTGGATATTTTGTGGATTTCTTTTTAATTCGTGATTGAATACTATTCTACAAAGCCACTGAAAACGTATAAGTTATGAATACCATACGTTATGTATTTAGTCAACTTTCTTATTTTAAAACCAACTTTCATTAGGGCCTTTTTCGATAACCCTGTCCGAGCCGAGTCGAGAATTTTCATGATTTTTCTCAAATTAATTAATGTTATTCATTATCCTCGCAATTTTACGCGATCACAATATTATTGAAGTGCATAAAACATTTTAAAATTAAAAGCTGCCACATAGCAATTTTTTGTACGTTTTTTTAAACATTATTCAAATCGTAAGCTATAACACACTAAGAATGATTTGATTAGTGTAGGCCCTAATGCACATTCTTCTTGGAAGATTCCTCTTTTGGGTAGGCCTACTCACGTGTTGAAATCCTACAACGGTGTTGAGATTTGTTTGTGTTTGTGAGTGTGAAGTAGATTAATGCCTGCCTGCCTGTCTGGTCATCTCCGTGTCTGATATGCACACGACAGTGCAGCGAGGCTTGTTGCGCTTCCTCACAGGTTAATTAACACAGAACCAGAAGAAGAAAGCCGTGCTCGTAACCACACTATGCATGACCTGCGTCTCTCAGTCAGCGGGGTTCGCCCACACTCTTACATTACTAACCACTGGATGCAATCAGGAAATGAAATACAACTGGGCCTTCCGCTTGCCGGCTGTGTGTTCACCAAAATATGCACACAGCAACACAGTGGCGGATCTAGGACATAATCAGGGGGGGGGCGATTTGCGCGTTCATGTACATCCGTGGGAAAGAAACGGGGGGCAGGGGGGCAGAGCTCACCATTATTTGCGTTACAGGCGATTAAAAAAAAATCAGGTTCTTAGAGTGCATTTGTGTCCGTTTTAGAAAATAGTGTTCGCCTGAATCGAAACAATGTAGTTTGTGTGCGTCAATTTGTTATGTCGACATGTCGAGCTTACAATCCACAGCATTCATGCTGAAACCAAGCAGCCCTTGTAGCTCAACAGGCCGTGCCCAGCTGTAGCCTGCACAATCACATCCCGATCCAACTTCACGCCCTCCCCTACCGCCCTACATGATTATCATACTGTTTAGGGTGGCCTTTTATATATTATTATACTATTGTAATATATGTCATTCTCTACGCTGTTTGCACAATAAATAATTACATTTTATGGAATTATATAATATATTTTATTTTTAAAGAATCATGGGGGGCTATCGCCTCACCGCTCTCTCCCATTGTATCCGCCACTGCAGCAACAGTAGTTATAGAGTAAGATTGTGAGCTTTGTCTTCTGAGAAGGCCAAAAAAATATTTTCATAATTTATTTGTTTATGCATTATGCATAATGCTACAATTTTGGATTCTTAATTGTGAAAAAATCCGCGATGGCTGACATATTGCGAACAGCCAGGGTCATAGATAAAGCAAGAGGTCTGAAAGATACCTCTTTCACCAACATCTCGTGGTCAACTCTTGGTGTCATTATTGATATCTCCCTGTGAACTGCATTATCGACGTAAATAAGAAACATGGCTGCTAATGTCAAAGGAAAATTCTCTATTCACCAGAGAAACTATCAAGCCTAGAAGAAATATAATATGGAAGGTAAAGAGAGCATTATATATCGATACCTTGGCCTAGGCATAGCATTAAGACTATGCCTTAGTTCTTATATTTGCCTTAGTTTCTAATTAATTTTGAATAATTCTATCTTGGCTGTCAAGTCTTATTTGCAAACAACCAAAGTTTGTTTTATGCTTTTGTTTTGATAAAATTTTATTTCACTTCTGACTGCCTTCTAGATATTGACTATTTTGTTGACCAAGAGTCTTTCAAAGCCTCCTAAATAATATTAATAACATCAAATAGTCTAGGGAATTTCCATCGATCGATAATGCAGTTCACAGGACGATATAAATAATGGCACCAAGAGTTGACCACGAGATGTCGGTGAAAGAGGTATCTTTCAGACCTCTTGATTTATATATGACCCTGACTGTACATGCGCTCACCTTTGGCTATGCAATGTGGTATTTATACAATACAACGATTTACATTTTCCGTTATTGTGATAATATTTAGTACCAAAGAAAATTTCGCAGAATTCAAGCTCAGATAGTTAATCAAAATACCTCATAGAATAATTAAGTCAAAGCTGAGTTAGTGTAAGCTTCAAATTTAAAATAGCAGCTATACAAATATATATTTTTTTTCACAACTCGTTATCCAAAAATTGTTCATAAAAGTAGCAAAGTGGGAGTGTGCATCAATCAAATAATTATAACTAGGAAAACGCTTAAGTCCCGCCGCGTTGTTGGATGAGCGTATATGGTGCATTGAGATGCCATGTGTTACGCGGATTTTCTGTTGTTCTTAAAAATCATTACTAAGTTGAAGTTTTTTTTTAATCAAATTAAATTAAATTAAAAATTAACTTAATTTTTATAATTAAATAAAAACTAAAAATTAACTTAATTGTTTTAATTTACCGTAATTTTTTTTAAAGAAAAAATCGTAAAATTGCAATTTGCATAAGAAATAATTATTCGATTGCGCTCAAATTTAACACAAATATATTAATTCATAAAATTAAGGTTCTGTGAAAAAATCATTACAATAGGATAAAGCATGTAGGTGTTATAAGTCAAAGAAATTTTTTAAAAATCGAAAAAAATCGTAAAATTGCGTTTTTTATGAGAAAAAATTTCCCGATTGCGCTCAAAAACGTGGCAGTTCTAAGTTCAGGGATTTCGAAGGTCTCCATCAAATTTCATCGCAATCGGAGTATCGGTTTAGCCGGAATCGTGTTAACAAACACACAAAAATACAGAAAGAAAAAAAAAAAAACATTCCGGATTTTTTTCTCCAGTGTAGTGAAATGGAATCTTCGCTTCGCTCGCTTCGCTCGCTACGCTCGCTACGCTCATCCAACTATTTATTTGCTCTCTTCAGACGACCGAAACCATTGTTGAATAATGATACATGACAAATCGTGACGCAAAATCGAAAACAATGTTTTATAGGTCCTATGTTCGGCCTATGTCAAAGTCGTGTGAATGTGTTTAAGCTGCACCTTCTTTAATTAAAAGGTTTTAAGCTTATTTTAAACGAAAGTAATCTCTCTGCCAGTTCGCATGATATTCTCTTGTAATACCTGTGCGATGATGAGGAAATTAATAATATTGTTATATTGTTGTAGGAAGAAGAGTCCAAAATGTATGCATACACACATTCTTTAATTATTATTTAATAAAGATAGTTATTATACACTAAACTGCTTCTAAAACATTATTACTGTGTTCAAACTTCAGACGTTTTAGAAAATGATTTTGCACAAAACCCATGCACAGCTAGACTGTGTTAAGCATTTCAAAAAGTATAAAGAAAGTTATACAAATCTTACGTAATAATATTTACAATGCCCCATTGTACTTCGTGTGGAAAGAGCCTACATTACAATGATTGACGATGTCTGTTTCTAGTGTTGAATTCCTTGTCTTTGATTACTTATGGAATGCATATCCTATTCAGTTATTTAAATCTGTGATATTTTATGCACTGCATCTTACATACTTCAGCTAGATTCCCTCTTTACTGCCTATCCATGCAACATGTGTTGATTGTTGACCGGTCGTTCGCTTTAATCAGTCACGGACATAGATATGTTAACACCTATAGTAGGCTAGATTAGCAGTCTCCAATACCTCCGCACAGGCGCGAGCGTAGCAAATTGAAGCGTCAAAAGTCCAATTCAAGATGGCGATTTGGCGTTTTAATTTATGCTTTTTTAATGCAATAAAGTATTTGACAGGATTGTTTGATATGGTTTTAGCTTGTACCGACGGCCATCTTTAAAAATATTTGGGCTACAAATCGCTCCCATTTAATAAACATGCAAACAGAATTTCAAGATGGGTTCTAATTGTCACGGAAATGGACCAATGACTAATAATCTAGCCTACTATAGGTGTTAAGATATTTATGGTCACGGGAGATACCTTTAGCACTACTGTCTGCATCCCCGATCAAACTATTTAGTTTGACATGCCTTGCGCTTTCAAATTTCTCAGCAAATTTTAGTTGCATCAATTTGTGATTTTATAAAATTGTGTGTGTACATCGAACAAAGCACTTTTCTATTAATTTATTATAGAAAAAAAACAAAAAATAATTTCAATTTTCTAGATTTTAGAATCTGTCAAAATGGCAAAAAACAAAACAAATATCTACGCATTTTCTGATTAATCTATGGTAAATATTGAAATCTAATATGAATGGGGCGTACATAAAGTCCCGTACCGTATCGTACCGTTTGCGTACCGGTTTGTACCGCCAAACGAAAAAATTCGCAGGAAAGATAATTGTAAGACAAATCTTTTTTCTCTCTGCTAATTGAAAATTATAGCCACAAAAACACAACACCCTACGTTGAACGGTGTGCCTTGACAAATTGAAGTTGGAAATCATTTTGAGGTGGCGATATTGGCCGTGTACCGAATCAGAAAAATTTGAAAAAATAGTTTTGATTTTCTAAAAGAGCCAGGTTTTTCGGTTATAAGCCTAATTATTAGGCCTAATGTAAATAAACGTGGCATTGTAACCGAAAAACTTAGTTCATTAATATATTTATTTTGTTTTAGGCTTTCGTGATTCATGGTTTATTGGATGAGCGTAGCGAGAGTAGCGAGCGAAGCGAAGATTCCATTTCACTACACTGGAGAAAAAAATCCGTAATGTTTTTTTTTTAATTTTTTTTTTTTGTATTTTTGTGTGTTTGTCCACAATATTCCGGCTAAACCGATACTTCAATTGCGATGAAATTTTATGGAGGCCTTCGAAATCTCTGAACTAAGAACTGCTACGTTTGTTTTAGCACAATAAAAAAATTAATTTTCATTAAAATCACAATTTTACGATTTTTTCCGATTTAAAAAAAAATCTTCGACTTGTAACACCTATATGCTTTATTCGATTGTTATGATTTTTTCACAAAACCTTAATTTTATAAATTAATATGTTCCTGTGAAATTTGAGTGCAATCTAAAAATTATTTCTTATAAAAATCGCAATTTTACGTTTTTTTTTTTATTTTTAAAACATTCTTCTACTTATAATACCTACATGCTTTTTCCGATTGTAATGATTTTTTCACAGAACCTTAATTTTATGAATTAATATATTGGTGTGAAATTTGAGCCCAATCGAAAAATAATTTCTTATGATAATTGCAATTTTACGCATTTATCGTTTTAAAAAAATTCTTCGACTTATAACATCTACATGCTTTATCTGATTGTAATGATATTTTTACAGAACCTCAATTTTATAAATTTATATCTTTGTGTAAAATTTGAGGGCAATCGAAAAATAATTTCTCGTGAAAATCGCAATTTTACACTTTTTTCATTTAATAAAAACATACGCTAATCCAACAACGCGCCTGAAAAAGCGTTTGCGAAGCTTCCTAGTGTTATGTTACACTTTAAGGACATAATCACTCTATATAGAATGTTTAAAGTGAATATTCAATTAAAACTTCAAAGTTTCAAATATATAATATAGAAGGATATTTAAAGATATATACACAACAATTAAATGAAATATCTTGAGATTGGACCATTAATAATATTCTAAATCAAATAGACCGTAGGTAAGAAAAGGGGAATCAGAGGTTTTCATGAAATTACGTTCGTCAGTGAGGGTAAGTCAACCGTGAAACCTCATTACCGCTAGACTCGGTTCCACAATAACAAGCATAAGAATACTGCACAGGACAGGTTGAAGTATTTTCCTGCATCGAACAAATATAATAACATTGGCGCAAATTTCAAGATTTCTTTAGCCGTGAAACATTTCAGTGTAATGTAAATTAGAATACATCTAGACGTTTAAAAAACAGAGCATTTACAATTTGTACTTTTTCATATGGGCGCGTGTGGTCGGGCTTCGGATAATGAAATGAAACACAATTTTATTTCATGACTAAATTAATTTAATTGTGAATTCTTCTATGACACGTCCCAACTTTATTTGGAGTTTAGAACAAGCAAAATTATAACTTAAAATAAGTCAATATATGTACTTTCAAACTTACTTTATTAATTTTTAAACTTGTGGTTACTTTTCAATCAACTAAGTTTTTTTATTAACATAATTAAGCAAAGTAAACTTTGCTTTGTATCTGTTTTTTTGTTTCACATCTATGAATGTAAAGCAATATCTCTACTTGGATAAACGTGTGACTATCCTGAAAAATTAGTTTTTTGTTCGTTTATATGATTTTTTGTTTTCATTATTACTTTCTCTCAGACATACCGTTCTCCGATCTTGATGAACTTTTTAGGGGACCTTCGACATCTCTAAAACTTGATATTCCTGGGTTTCGGGCACACTCACAGAAATATTTGTTTATTTTAAAGTACTTATGCGGTGACATTTTCGATTTCTTGTAAAAAGTTTGGTCTAGTTTGCTTTCTACAGGATAAACGGCTGCTCTAATCTAGATAAAATTTTCAGGAAACCTTCTATAAACTTTTAGACTTCGATATGCTTTTTTGTAAAATATATTTCTTATCAAATATTGTTCTTCTAGTATAACAAAAAAATCTTTTATCTCTGTTTGTAATTTGGCTCTCTGCCGGACAAACGGCTATTGATAAAACGTTTTTAAAGGATTGCAAAATCTCTAAGGTTAGATAATTTGGGTTAAATCTATGTAACATTTGTTATTAAAGTCGTAAAAAATTCTTCCTTTTGATGGATGAATGTAGTCGATAGACCAGAAATGCTCATCCATCAACGCGACTATAAGAAGCGTTCGGCCTGATGTTTCGTGTGGGGATTTCCCCTGTAGGGTGTTACCCTTGACTAATCAGGTCATTGGGGTTGAGGATAGATAGATGAAGAAAGATGTCCAAGGTAACGTGTCAAACTACAGTAGGCCTACTAGTTGAAAACTACTGCTACTGCTGCTGCTGTACTGAAAACGTACGTACGTGTACGTTTTTAACCTTTTTTTCAGTATTTCGATAAAGAGTCAAAATATCGAAACTGACATTATTCTCACGTATCGATATCGTATCGAAATATTGATTTATTTGCCCAGGCTTCTGTGTAAGTAAGCCGTAAGGGGAAACTGTCCCCCGACCCCTTACGCTTAGACGAGAGAGCCGTGTGTCACGGACGGGCGCGCTGTCGCCGCTTTCATTGGCTTCGCCTTCACGCGTTCTCAGCGCCTTAGTTGCATTCTCGGCTACGTTGACAGTTTGTTAAGACCAATATGCTTCATATAATAACCTCCCCTATCAAACTTAGAGGAAAGAAATGCAAATTAATCACATGTGTATATATATATAACAAGAAAGCCAGACAGCGGTGCATACAAAGTTGTGCTGTAAAACGTACGATAATAATAATAATAATTTTTTGTAGGATGTCCGCGCTGTAGGGTATACACATCAGATTTAACCGATGTGACCCTCTTCAGGTAACTAAGTAGTTATATTCCGGATAGGACAATTGTGAAGGGATGTCCGAGGGCTATGTAAGAGGACTCAATCCCTTGCATTTGCCTTAACGACTGAGGAAAACCTCGGAAAAACCTTCAGTCAGGATTGCCGGTCTCAACGGGATCGAACCCGCGACCTCCCGAATCAGAGTCGCGCGCTTAGCGCCCGAGCCAACACTGTCGGACGGGACGAGATGTTTTGATGCCAACTCTCTCGTAGATAAATGTGTCGAGACCGGCAATCCTGAGTCGTTAATTCGAATTGAAGGGATTGAAACTTCTCAGTTTCCATTGACTACAGTAGTTATAAACGGATGGACAAAGAAATCGATATTTAGACTATATCGAAATACAGAAAAAATATCTTAAAAACGTGTCAAACTTATTAAAGGGGCTAAAAACACCAAAAATTATTTTTTACCACGTGATCTATAGCACAATATTACACTAAAATGACCGTTTAAATAATCATATCTTGTAACTGTGATTTAACACGAATTTTTGAATTTTTTTGATCCAGAAATTTGCGAAAATTGGTGTTTTGGGAAATTTCTTAAATCGACTTTAACCTGCTTCTTTTTTGGTCCACATATATACTAGAGCATAGTACCAATCTAAAGTGACCCTTTATAACATCGTGTCTTGAAACTGTGCCCAAATATACCCTCAAACACGCAAAAATATGCATTCCAAAATCACACCTCATCTTCGTTATCAGCATATTTTGACCGAACTACTTGCCCAAATTACAAATCAAAATAGAGAATTTACAGAAAAGGCTGTAGAGAACGTCAATAATAACCAATATTTTTTTCGACCAAAATCCTCCAAATTTTTGCCGATGGGACCTAGCTCTAAAAATGTCATGTTTGACAATTTTTTGGGAGGTCATGGTGGCCCCAAAAATTTTTCTGTTAATTGCTAAATTCATTACAAATTAGCCTGAATGAAATATATTTTTTGAGTCTAGCGGTTAAATACCCCTTTAAGAACGAAGATAGGGATGTTTTGGGAATGTAAATTTTTAGGTATACGTAATAATTAAACATAAGTCAAATGTGGTAGATTTCAACTAAATTGTAATAAACTGGAAGATTAATAAATAAGTTCAATATTTATTTGCATATCTTATTTACTCCTTAAAAAGGCATTCATTTGATACCCAAATCGACAATGTTGTGTTTATTTTACACATAAAATTTAGATTTAAGTAATTGATTGTCATTATTGAATTAACTTGATTAATTGGAAAATTGCAAATATTCAGGATTGGACCCATACATTTTAACTTTCTTTGTGCTTATATTTTTTAAATTTGGTTCACCTTTTGATAGTTGATCGTGAAATTCCGATAATTAATTGAGATTAAATTAATTATTAATTTCATGAATCAATTATAATGTCGGCCTAAGTTGTAAAGAATTTCGTTTAGGACCATCTTAATTTGGATTTATTGGCATCAAGTTAGTTAAGTGGTAATATTTGATAACAATCGGTTGAGTTTTATGTATACATAATTATTCATAAGTCAAAAGAGGTAAAAATGAACTAAAATGTAATTAATTAGATGGTTAATTATTTAATTTTGAATATTTTTTCGGATATTTGTTTCTTGTAAAATAAGCTTTTATTTGATACCAATCTCGACTACGTAGTATCTTTGTTAAATATATGTTTCGGTTAATTTATTAATTAATTCAATTAATTCAATTATGAAGAAACTAAAGAGATCTAAACTTGGGGCCATCGATTTCTGGATTCCTTGTTATCATATTAGAAAATTTACGAATTCTTATGCTCTCCGATTTGCACGATTGTAAGGCTTAAAGCCCCCACTATGGCTATATATTGACACGAAATATCATATTCGATGAACAACTATTTTAGAATAAATAGCTTGGCTTCGATGCAGTGAATTATATAGATGTGATATCGATTTGTATTTCTATATTTTACTAATTATTTATTATTAATTTTATTAACTCTCCTGTAGATGTAATTGATTTTGTAGAAATCAATCCAGAAATTAAAAAATCCATCCCAGTGGATACTGGAGACCGGGGTTCGATACCCCGCTGGGATGGATTTTGTAATATTTCTGGATTGATTTCTATAACATCGATTTGTATAGTGTGTAAATGAAAACTTGAACATTAAATTGACCCTTCTTTTAGATCTCAATACTGTGGTGTGTGATTATTTCTTTCTACAATTTCGTGTATTTGTAGTGTACCATGGTTATTCTGATCATAATGAAATTTTCAAAGACCGTAATTGTTTGTAACCTTTGATATGTATAGTTTATGAGTAACATCGAAGTTATACTTCTCATGAAAATCCCACTTTTTCTGCTGACTTTTGAGAGTCGTACGACTTCTTTGCAATGGAAAACTAAGTTCGAACACTTTTCACTAAAAACGCATTTTATAAATTTTACATTTTCTAGACATCCATGAATAAAGTTGGTTGGTGTATTATAAAAGATGAACACAACTTATTTATTATTTATTTTCATGCATATTACAACAGAGTACAAATACTCCACAAGTGCAAATCATAGCATAGCCTAATGGATAGAAAACATAAAACGAATTGACATTAAAATATACAATATACATAAAACTAGGAAAACGCTCAGTTGGACGCGTTGATAAGCGAGCACGTGCTATAGCTAGACCCACATTGCACATTTTTTAAATTTTAAAATTTACGACGTTCGCGTTTCCAGTATTATTTATTATTGCCAAGGTATTTGGGTAAACCCGTGTTTAAATCTTTACTTTAAAATCCACCGCCATCTAGAGGACCTTGACTCCTTGGGAAAACTATCTAAACTCTTTGTTGACAAATAATAGACTGCTTCCTCGAAAGTATTTTGATTACTTCTAGGTGGCAGTGCATTAGAAACTTCGCGCGTCTTTTCGTTGCCATGGCAACGTTACTTTTGTTATAATGTAATTTCCATCTACACTACTTATCGGATCAAAATAAAATTTACATATTCGTGACCGGACGGACATTCTAAATGATTTGGCTATCTCAGATTTTGTCGCCGTTGAGTTTGAAAAAAAAACTTTCGATTAACTTTAATGTAACTTTTTAACTTTTTAAACGATTTTGCCACAAAACTAATGGCATTCAATCGAGAACAAAGCTTGCGGATGGTGAAAATTTCAACTCGATCCGAGCCTCCGTTCGACCGCTATCATGAGCCAAAAAAGCTGCACGACTTTCCGTTGCCATGGTAACCGTACTTTGTTATAATGTAATTTCCATCTACACTACTTATCAGATCAAAATAAAATTAACATATTCGTGACCGGACGGACATTCTAAATGATTTGGCCATCTCAGATTTTGTCGCCGTGAAGTTTGAAAAAAAAACTTTCGATTAACTTTAATGTAACTTTTTAACTTTTTGAACGATTTTGCCACAAAACTAATGGCATTCAATCGAGAACTAAGCTTGCGGATGGTGAAAATTTCAACTCGATCCGAGCCTCCGTTCGAACGTTATCGCGAGACATACAAACAAAAAAAAAACAAACAAACAAAAAAAACAAAAAACAAAACAAAACCAGTGACTATTTTTTCCGGCAGAGTCAAATGGAAACGCTCGCTTCGCTCGCTTAATAATACATGTAACTCTTTAAAATATTTGAAATTATCAATTTAAATGTGAAACTATCAAAATTATTAACAATGAAAATTAATAACAGATATTCTTGAAAGAAAAGAAATGAAAAATGCATATTAAAGAAGAGACTAATGGAAATAAGCTAGTGAGTAAATTATAATGTTAATATCCTAAAGCTTGAGTGATCATAGATTTAAATTTAAAAATATTTTGTGAGTAGAGATCAATGTCTGTTCCTTCAAGAGGTTTTAACATATTAAATGAATGCTGCAATCTGTTGATGCATGAATTTTTATGGAGGTCGAGATGACTTAGAGCTGGTTGAAAAGTTTTATGATGGCGTGTATGTTTGGGAGGTATATGAAAATTTAATTTGCCTAGATTGAACTAGTGTTTGTTAAATTATTTACAATTTTGTAAAGGTAAACCATGTCAGAATAATATAATAACTTTAATAATAACTTTAACGCTTCTTAAGAAAATAGTTTCATTATAACAATTAGACCTTATTAGACTTAATTAGACGAAATTAATAAATCTCAGGAAAAGATGGTTCGTCCATCAAAGTGCCTATATTCTTATGTCTTTTGTACTAAATTGCTGTCAAGATTTGAACACAAAAATAAAAATTGAACACAAGAATGAAGATTCGCGTTCGGTGGTTTCTTCCGCGAAAAATTGATTACTCCCTGTTTTGCTGTTCCTGATTTTTGGCAAACCTCATATTCGTTTGAGTGGGATCGTCTAATAAATCAGTTTTTTTCTTTTCGTTTTTCTTTTTTAATGTTTCTTTTCTTTTTTTCCTTTTTTCATTTCCTTTCCTTTTCTTTTTTCTTTTCTTTTCATTCTCCACGCTTTATTATATTTGAATCATTCATTAATTGCATTTAATATTCTTTTTATTTGTTACCAAAATTGTTTATTTTTTATGCATTGTTGTAATATTAAAATTTTAAATATTTACTTAATGTAGTTCATTGATGTGTCTGCATCTATGTAATTAGATTTATTTAGTTGTCCTCCTTTGTAAATCAGTTTTTGGATGAGGAAGCGGAAGCGAAGATTCCATTTCACCACACTGGAGAAAAAAATCCGGATTTTTTTTTTGTATTTTTGCGTTTTTGTCCGCACGATTCCGGCTAAACCGGTACTCCAATTGCGATTAAATTTTATGGAGGCCTTCGAAATCTCTTAACTTAGAACTGCCACGTTTTTGAGCGCAATCGAAAAATTATTTCTCAATAAAATTGCAATTTTATGATTTTTTTCGATTTTTAAAACATTTCTTCTACGTATAACATGTTGCACGGAGGTGATTCCAATATGTTATAAACATTTGAAAGACCTTGTACTTTGGTGGGTGATACCTACTTTGTTTGAGAAACCTTGGTTGTTGTTATGTTTTGGATGTGTTTTGGTTGTCGTTGGTAACCCCCAAGATGTCTGGCTTGAAATAGCAAATATAACTGACTTGCTATTATAAAAGTGTTTTACGTTTGATTTATCGACTGTAGTAATTATATTCAAAGGGTTTTTTCAATTTTCCTACATGCTTTATCCGATTGCTATGATTTTTTCACAGAACCATAATTTTATAAATTAAGATATTCGTGTGAAATTTGAGCGCAATCGAATAGTTATTTCCTATGAAAATCGCAATTTTACGATTTTTTTTAAAATTACGATTAATAAAAAAAAAAAAAAAAGTTTATTTTTTATTTAATTTTCATTAATTTAAAAAAAATCTTCAACTAAGTAATGATTTCTTCACAGAACAACAGAAAATCCACAACACATGGCAGCTCAATGCACCAATTACGCTCATCCAACAACGCGGCGGGTAGGAAAACGCTTAAGTCCCGCCGCGTTGTTGGATGAGCGTTATTGGTGTATTGAGCTGCCAGTTATGCGGATTTTCTGTTGTTCTGTGAAAAAATCATAACTAAGTTGAAGATTTAAAAAAAAAATAAAAAAAAATAAATAAATTGTTTTAGTTAATCGTAATTTAAAAAAAGAAAAAAATCGTAAAATTGCGATTTTCATAAGAAATAATTATTTGATTGCGCTTAAATTTCACACGAATATATTAATTCATAAAATTAAGGTTCTGTGAAAAAATCATTACAATCGGATAAAGCATGTAGGTGTTATAAGTAGAAGAAATTTTTCAAAAATAGAAAAAAATCGTAAAATTGCGATTTTAATGTGAAATAATTTTTTGATTGCGCTCAAAAACATGTCAGTTCTAAGTTCAGAGATTTCAAAGGCCTCCTTAAAATTTCATCGCAATTGGAGTATCGGTTTAGCCGTTATCGTGCGGACAAACACACAAAAATACAAAAAAAAGAAAAAAAAAACATTCCGGATTTTTTTCTCCAGTGTAGTGAAATGAAATCTTCGCTTCGCTCATCCAATAAGTGAATAGGATAGACGTTAAATAAATTAATTAAACGAGGGAGCGGAGCGACCGAGTGTCTCCATTCAACTCAAACGGCTCTCATTCTGTGATTCTGTCTGTCTGTCTGTACGTCGAAAATCAGCCGAACCGCTGAACAGATTTCGCTGAAATTTTAAACAGACATCCGGTACGAGTTTACTGAGAACTGTTAACAAAATCAACTAGATCCATTGCGATTTAATCCTAAAATAAATTAAAAATGTGATTTTTTAAAATATCGATAGCATTTGTTTAGTAGCAGCTAGCGGGACGAAATCTACGTGGCTTGCATGGCCTAGTGGTAAGCATTTAGCCTACCGCACGGAGGGTTAGGGTTCGATACCCGTTATTTATTTATTTTTTTACACCCACATATTATTTTTGAGGGGTGTTAAATGGGATTTTGTTTTATCTTGGAAATTTGTTAATGTTTCACGCTAACACGTTTTGAACACGATTCGCATTTTGAATGTTCAATTTAAACTAGGGAAACGCTAAAGTCGTTGTTAAACCATGGAGCTGGATTGGAGTACTATTATAACTCCATGGTTAAACGAGTGAGTGAGCCAAGTGTTGAGTACCCGGGAACATCCCCTTTCCTCCCATATACCTAAGGCTGGATCTAGCCCAGTATGGGGAATGATACCGGGTACTATACACATGGCTCACTCACTCGTTAACAACGACTTTGGCGTTTCCCTAGTTAAACGAGGGAGCGGAGCGACTGAGTGTCTCCATTCAACTCAAACGGCTCTCATTCTGTGATTCTGTCTGTCTGTCTGTACGTCGAAAATCAGCCGAACCGCTGAACAGATTGCGCTGAAATTTTAAACAGACATCCGGTACGAGTTTACTAAGAACTGTTAACAAAATCAGCTTGATCCACTGCGATTTAAGCCTACAATAAATAAAAATGTGATTTTTAATAATATCAATGGCATTTGTTTCGTAGCAGTTAGCGGGACGTGGTTGACGTGGCCTGCATGGCCTAATGGTAACCATTTAGCCTACCGCACGGATGGATGGGGTTCGATACCCGTCAGTTCTAACTTTTTTATATTTTTACACCCACATATTATTTTTGAGGGGTGTTAAATGGGAAATAAAAATTAGGTGAATTTGTTTTATCTTGGAAATTTGTTAATGTTTCACACTAATACGTTTTGAATACGATTCGCATTTTGGATGTTCAATTTAAATAATTATTGTGGCAAACAGAGTGAGTTCCTGTAAGGTGACCAGACGGTCCGGTTTTAGAAGTCAAAACACTTGGCTAGCTCACTCGTTTAACAACGACTTTGGCGTTTCCCTAGTAAATAAAATAAAATAAAATAATAAAGTGTCCATGCACAAAGCGTCCTTGTGCATGAACCTGGGGACCCGGGTTTCTACTGAGGTCCCGGGCTCGTTACCCGGTCGGCTGCACCTTCACGATGCTATCTCGTCATCCTCGTCCGCACCGCACAAGCTTCCGTTTAATAAACTATTCTAATCTTGATGGTATTTGTTTAGAATTCATTTCCTAGCTGTAAACTTTATGCCTCGTTTCTTCCGCAAAGTAAAAGTTTGTTTTAAAAACATGTTGGATTTAAGAAGTCATAACACTTTCCAGAATACTTTGTAAATATGTGTTACACCTGCAAAATGGTAACGTTATGTACATATTAAATTCTGTTTGATCTCTCATTGGACCATGGTGTTGTGATGACTGATGATACTATGTTGTACTCGTTGTGCGCCAGGGGAAGCGTGGCGCGTGATGGTGTGAAGCGACACGCAAGAATGATACGTTCAAGCTCGTGCGTGTGCGTGTGCGTGTGCGTGTGCGTGTGGGTGTGGGTGTGGGTGTGGGTGTGGGTGTGGGTGTGGGTGTGGGTGTGCGTGTGGGTGTGGGTGTGGGTGTGGGTGTGGGTGTGGGTGTGGGTGTGGGTGTGGGTGTGCGTGTGGGTGTGGGTGTGGGTGTGGGTGTGGGTGTGGGTGTGCGTGTGCGTGTGGGCGTGGGCGCAACTATACCTATTCTCTGAGGTATACGCACACAGGTGTTGATGATTGCAGCTGAACGGTTGGTAATATCATTATGAAATTTTGCATGAAAGAAAAAACCCACACTTAGTTGCAAAGAATAAGCATCAAAAAGTAATTTCGTGACGAGAGTCCAGAAAGTAAAAAAAAAATCAATAACATGTATTTCAACTCATGAAATTCCCATTAATTAAAATGTTTATGTGTAAAAGGCTTTTAGTCAATAGCCCGCCCGCTTTGTTCAATTTATATCATAGCTCTTCTCTTAGTCACAACATAATATGTAGGTTTTTTCTGTATCTCGATATAGAGCTATGACGCGTTATAAGCCAGAGATTCAGGGAATTCGATCCCCAGTCGGGCAAAACTTTTTCATAAATTTGCTATCATTCAAACCGTTTATCTTATGATTAACAAAATTTACTGATTCAGTATTAAAATTTGAGTTACATTTTATGAACACTTCGAATAAATTCCCGAAATTATAAAAAAGAGTAAATTGAGTAAAAAGCAAAAATTAAAATCAAAATCGATTATTTTATTAAGCAACACGTACGTATAGTGGTCCCAACGAAAGAATGCAGGTGGCTCGAAATTGTTTTCCCAACATAACAACTTTGTCAATTCTATTCACGCTAGCTCAGCGTGGATCTTGCACACGGAGGAGCTCTGTGATCTAGCACAGATAATTTTTGCTTGCGTTGGTAAAAGATATTTCTCTTTCATACACAAAGGCGACATTCATTTTCCCGCGCATTCATTCTACCCCCACCACTACCAAGCATCTGCATTCTTTCGTTGGAGCAAGTATAGTGGATCTCATAGATTGATTCTTTATCAACGTTCGCGTGAAATATGAAAACAAAGTTATAAACTATTTACCACCAAAAAAAAAACAAAACAAACTGGAAGCTGAGCGCTTAGACTCGTCTCCACGACTACTCGTAAGCAACAAAAATTGCTTGATCGTCAAAACCAGCGAATTCCACATATTATACGTTCTGGACAAAATTTAGACCGTTAATATTCAAACTAATTTTTTTAAAAATAATAGTCACTTACACAAGCTTAGAAAATTATTACAAAAATCCGCTGGTGGTCTAATTTACAGTCAACTAAATTATATGTAAATGCTGTATACCACAGCTTACAATATTTCGATAAAAAAATACATTTGTTGTAATAAAACACTTTCACACTTCAACTTGGTTTTTATATTATTTTATTTATTATTGTTTCAATCATATTTTGTTTCTGTGTTAATTGATATTATTTTGTTGTATCGTAACTGCCATGTATTATGTATTTTGTCCCATATATGTGCTGGCCTACATGTCAGTGGACTCGAATAAAAAAAACTAAATAATATTTTTTAATTTTCTCTGGTGTTCACTTACTAACTTGGCACACAAGCTTTACATCGTTCCAGAATAAACCCCTGCATTCTGTATCAAAATCTGGTTTGTCCAAGCTCACCCCATAGTCATAAAGTGTATGCTCTCTGGACGTTCATTTAAAAACAATTCTACAATAGCCGACAAATAGCAAGTTAAATTTTTGTTCGAAAATTTATTTATTTAATATTTAGAAGAACATTATTTGTACGATACTTTAAAATCCGTATTGCGTTTAGGTTTCCATAGTTTTTTTTTTGTTTTAGGCTCTAGTAGCAGTTGAAATCGTATTAATTTGGATACATTTTGTATAGAATCAAAGTCTGCTTTCAAATAAATTGACCAGAGACACGCATTATTTGTTGTTTAGGCCTACTAGTGGCAACTCGTTTCTTTCTCTAGTCACACACAGTATTTAAAGTATGTTTAAGTTAACTGATTTTTCTACACAATTGTTCAAATTAAAATGTTGCAATGGAGAATAGCAAAACTTCCTTAGTTAACCAAGAGTTTATCTTTATAAGCTTGACTACGGAAATATTAAAAATAGCTGCCAAGGTTGATAATATTATTATGTTTCACCAAAATATAAAGATTTCCTGTCGTTTCTGATAAGTTACGGCCGTCAAAAGACAAACAGTCTATTCTGGGTACAAAAAGTTCTGCAATAGTCTGAAGATACTAAATCAAAATTAAACCCTGCGATATCCATGACCTACTTTTTTTTTGATAACGGGGCAATTAGCCCAACAAATTTTTTTTTAGCACGTGTTCGACAGCATTATACTAAACTTTAAATGACCCTTTAAAAAAATAATAGTATATTAATATAATGTGATTTTACAAAATGTATTTGCCCTCCAATTTTTCTACGTAAATTCATAAATTGCTAGTCTGAATGAAATATATTTATACATATATATATATATGAATATTAGGTTTTTAAGCATAAGCCCGCTTTAAGGACATAGTTATTGATTCATAGCAGTTGTCGAAAAAGTTTGCCCCGACTAGGGTTATATATATATTGTCAAAAAGAGTTAAAATAGTTTTCCCAAAGAAATGATGTCAAGGTCCTCTAGATGGCGGTGGATTTTATCCACAAAGTAAAGGTTTACACACGGGTTTACCCAAATATCTTGGCAATAATAAATAATATTAGAAACATGGCCCTGTGGACAGCGAACGTCGCAAATTTTTAAAATTTAAAAAATGTGCAATGTGGGTTTTAGCTATAGCACGTGCTCGCTTATCAACGCGTCCAACTGAGCGTTTCCTAGTAGTAATATGTTTACGGCTGCGCGATGCACGGTCAAGCCAACAGTTGTGCACGACATAGATTCGGTGACCACGAGTCCATAAAAATAGCCGGTCTGCTAAAACATATATGTTATTATTCTAAATTATTTAAATAATATTCATGTGAACCGCATAGCTATTATGAATTCTGTTTGTGATTCAAAATCTAAAATGGTTGAAAAAAAGAAAACCGAGAAATTTTTTAAATATCCCGTTTAAAAATAAATTAAACTATTTAAAACAGAACAATTTTTGCTTAGCAAGCACAGAAAATATTTAAATTTGTACTTAATAGACGACGAGAATATTTTTAGAATTTCATGCAATTATATTTTGTACCCTAAAATGTAATTGTTACCTGATGTGTTAACCCTGTCAGACTTTGTCCATGATCAGAGACATTAACTTTCTAAATTTATATCCGGGTAAAATATAGTTTTTTCTATTTGACCACAATTTTTGCTTTTTCCGTGCATAAAAAACAAATTCATTTGGATTGGACGAAAGTGCCCCTTTTTAGAGAAGATTAAAAATACACATGTGCGAAAAAGTGTTAAAAATGGTAAATATTTGGTTTGTCCCGGAAAAGTAACTTATTAATTTTCTTGTATTGCTACTATTTAAGATACAAAAAAAGGAAAATTTGCCAAAAATACAAAAAAAAATTGTTTAAGGAATGTACATTTAATTCACATCTTATCCAAAATGAAGCTTTAATTCAAAATCAAAATTTACCAAAATTTCCTTAAAAAACAAGAAAAAAATTATTTGTAAAACACTAATTTTTTTAGAAAAAAATAGTAATTTTAAATTATCGCTTAAAATAACTTTTGACCAAATAAGTTAAGCACTAGAAGGGTTGCGAACAAAGCAATGTCTTCAATTTACGAAAATAAACGTTCATTTTTTTCTTGTACAATCTGTAATAAATAAATGGGTACTCCATCGAGGTGAGATTTTCTAACTAACACAAGAATCAACAATTCACACGAACAAGAATGCGTACATTTCGAAAGTAATGGTTAATTACTTCAATTTGTCCCAAGTTGTAAAATCTCTTTGCTGTTATTTTCTTGTGAAACTTCCTATTATGTCAATCTTAACTTGCAACTTTGTTTGGTTAGGAATGTGATACTCATCCGGTATTTAGTGGTTAGATAACACACATAGCATTTATTTTCATTTTATTACTAAAAATAAGGTTTAAAATAAATAAAATAAATAAATTGTATTTAGAGTCTACCCACTCAGTTGTATAACTGATTTTCAGTGGGGGACAGTAAATCAAAGCGACTAAGCCAACTTGTAGGCCCCAACGCAATCGACGAGTGAGCGATAACCAACTAAAGATCGATATTTTTTATAGGAAATAAAGCAATCAGTGGTATGGACAGTGCGAACACCCGCGGATCAACGCCAGAATCAACAAGGCCGATTCAGAACAACTCTGAATCTATTATGTGCTCCGTTGCTAGGACGGCTCCAAAGTCACCGTTTACAAACTCCTTGGACATGAACGGATGGACTTAAGTCCAAATCAGAAGTTAAAAAACTTCTGACTTGAGCGGGAATCGAACCCTGGACCTTCTGCATTGGAAGCAGATACGCTAACCACAAGACCAACGAGCCACACAATAGCATTTATTTTCATCTCATTACTAAAAATAAGTTTGCAAACTATTTAATCAATATCACATTACAAAATGTATAATAAAATTGACGAATCACTATAGCTCGATGGTCCAGAGGTTCGTGTCCCTGCTTCCAATGCAGAATGTCGTGGGTTCGAATTCCGCTCGCGTCGAAACAACCCATTGTAGAGGGAGCGGGCATCACCCATACATGCCAAATATGACGGAATTCTTATTTTTTGTGGGTCTTCTTGATGATACTTCGTTTTATGTGACAATATGCCTTTAAGGTAACGGTGATGTATTGCTTTCTGAAAGAACAATTTGAAAAAGTAAGCCAGAATCCATAGAATAAAGGTTTTAATATGAGTTTTTTGAGGTTTATAATAAAAATTAACAAGGAACAATAGAAACTTGACAACAATCACCTACAATGCGTTCAAAAAGCACTTGCAAAGGAAAAGTGGTCCTACGCAAACTAAACACTTACAAAAAAAGCTCATCCATCAGCGCGGTGGGACTTAAGCGTTTTCCTAGTATAATAATATGATGTGCCATTTTTATTGATCGGGTTTCGTGCATTGCTCTCACTTCAGTGTATCTGTTGTTTCCAGATTCCCACCAATGGAAGTGTGGTGGTTGGCCAGCTGATTCCCCCTCAGATCGAGTTGAACAAGGTGCTAGCCGACCCGCTCTACAGTCACGTGTGTAAGTAACGACACCAAGGTCTACCTACTAACGTTTTCAGACCATAAATTAAATTTCATTATAATTTTAAAACTTTAGAGCTAAGGACATAATTTTAAGCATACATGAGATAACTTTTCAATATTTTAAGTTTTGTTAAATAAATATAGTTTCCATCTTGCTATTTATTTATGGATTTTATTAATTCGAAAATTTTACATTTTTGTCAAATTGTAGCTAAGTGCATTCCTTAAACAAGATTTGCTTTCAAAATTTTAGCACATTTTTATTTCCTGGGCGAACCAAAATTAATTCATTTAAGCTGTTTTTTTGAAAATTTATTTTCAATTTTCTTCAAAGAAGGTTCTTTTTGTCCCATTGCCATAGAAATCATACACCATACGAATAATACACATGGAATGAACATATTTTAATAGATGAAAATTGAAAACTACCCTTTACATTAATTTCTTCCATGTGTGAGTTATGTTGGAAATCACACACTGACTTAAATATTCTCAGCCGAACATTATAGTATCATTGCTTTGTTGTTGTTGGATGAGCGAAGCGAAGAATTTAATTTCACTGACCCCCCAAAAAATTTAGCTCGGGTGTTTTTTTGTTTGTTTTTGTTTGTTTTTGTTTTTTTTTGTTTTTTTTTTTGTCTGTTTGTTTGCTCTCTACCGGGCAAACGGCATATGCGATCTTGATGAAAATTTGAGAGGACCTTCGAAATCTCTGAACTTAGACCTGTATTGTTTTTGGGACAATCGAAGAAATATTTCTCATAATATCGTACTTTTACGTTTTTTTTTCGATTTTTAGTACGATATTTTCGTGCCACCCATCGGGCCGATTCTGACCAAACGGGTGGGGCTACAACGGTCATATTTAACATGGACATTAAGGTTATGGTAATGTAGTAACTTATGAAACAAAAAGTTGAAAAAGTTAGCCAGAATCCATAGAAATAAAGCTTTTAATATAAGTTTTTACGGTATAGTGCGATATTTTCGTGCCATTTGGGCCGATTGTGAACAAACAGGTGGGGCTACAACGTTCATATTTAACATGGACATTAAGATTATGGTGGTGTAGTACCTCATGAAACAAAAAGTTGAAAAAGTTAGCCAGAATCTATAGAAATAAAGCTTGTGATATAAGTTTTTTACGGTTTATTGCGATATTTTCGTGCCATTTGGGCCGATTATGACCAAACGGGTGGGGCTACAACGTTCATATAAAACATGGACATTAAGGTTATGGCACTAGACACCCAACGGTAGTACCTTTTGAAGCAAAAAGTTGAAAAAGTTAGCCAGAATTCATAGAAATAAAGCTTTTAATATAAGTTTTTTACTGTAAATAATATCAATTGACAAGAAACAATAACAAATTGACAACAATCACCTACAATGCATAGGCAGCAAAGCAAAGCACTTGCAAAAGTAAAGATATCCCACGCAAACCAAAAACTTAAAAAAAGCTCATCCATCAACGCGGCGGCACTTTAGCGTTTTCCTAGTAATAAAGAAAGAGAACATAAAATGAAAATTGTCACTATACTTCTGAGAAACTAGCTGCCGCTTCGAAGGTTAATATACCAACCATCGGAAGTATTATTAAACTCTCTTTGTACCATGCCATGATGGCAAACACAATCGTTCTATGCAATAGAACATACAATTACCGAAACATTGCAAGATGTTTGTTGTGATACATTTTAATTGTTTACGCTAGTACATTACTTCATTGGAAAACTTTCAAGACAAGATGATGAAAGATATCTCATATCTGTCCCACACGGAGTTTGTCTTGTCGTAGCTCTAACTGATGTTTTTTACAAAATATGTTTTTTTCAATTTGACCCCAATTTTTTTTCCGTGCATTAATTTTTTTCCCATCCCGATTGGACCGAAAGTGCCTTTTTACACATCTGCAAAAACAGATAAAAACGAGAAAATTTAGGTTTGTCCCGGAAATTTGAAATGTCTCTTGTATTGCAGGTATTTGAGGTACACAAAATTCAAAATATGCATAAAATACAGACAAAATCATGTTTTAGAAATGCACTTATAATTAAAATCTTTACCTGAAATGAAGCTTTAATTCAACTTCCAAAATTTGCCAAAATTCCTTAAAAAAAGCGAAAAAATATTTGAAAAACACTAAAAATCTTAGAAAAAATTGTCATTTTGAATTTATTGCTTAAATTAGCTTAATTTTGGCCAATTTACTTCTCCACTGAATGGGTTAAGTAAAGCGTGTTTGCTCAAATTATTTGGTTATTATGTTGATTTCCCCTTTCGAGAGAACTCAGTTTATAATTGAAGAAATGTTAAATAGGCCTACAGTTCAACTCAGTATGGCATTTTCACACCAGATAATGTTAATAATAAATCAAGCAAGGAGAGTTTGGTAGGACTACATATTTAAGGAAGATCAATAAGACGTCACTTGATGAGTCACTTTATAAGACACTTCTTTGCACTGTATAGTAATATGACGATCTCGTTTACTTTTATGGCGTTTTCCATTGGCCGCACTCAGTTCGCACTAGTGCGCCCCAGTGCGCACTGGATTGCCACTTGTCTTTTCATTTGTTCAATTTTGTTATGTTATTCAAATGGAGGTTGACAACAATGACATCTCTGCACTCGCCGAGTGCATGCCAATGGGAAAACGCCTTAAGGTAAAATCAAAAGTTTTGACAAGTAGACAACGTTCAAATGTTTTTAAGGACCATTCTCCAAAATTATATTGTTAGCATAATTAAGCTTTTCTTAAGATTAAATTGCTTTTTTCCCATTTCTTTTGTTTAGGTTTGTTTTCATAATTCCAGAAAGATCATTCACACACAAACTTAAGAAGATAGAACCAAGTATTTACCCTTGAGGTGCATGGTGCATTTCTTCGCACATTTCTATTTGAAAATACAGAATTCTACTGTTAAACTTTTTATTTGATACATCTTATTTCGAGGAAATACCATTGATATCATAAAAGTTTCATTTATTTATTTTGTAATTAACCTATTTTATTTTTTATTGTGTCGGTGATTTTGTGAACCAGGTTGAAGAAGACCGAAAGCTTTGAAGATATTTTCCTAAACCAACTGTTGATCATACATAGAATTTAATTATTGTCAAGACATTTCTTGAACGGTTCAAGATTTTTTTTCTTCTTTTCTCTTCTAAAATTGTAAGAAAGTTGGAATGCTTTCCATCGGTCGTCAATGTCCTCTCAGTACATGTTGTCCTGGCCATGGCACTGATGCCAAACCAATGTCGTCACGCACATGGCCGTACTAATCACACACATCTGAAATGTCAGGAAGGAAGAGAGATATAATTATTAGCATACGATGCATAGTGTGACTTTCTAAATTGTCCTTTCCTTTCGTCGTTGGTGACCCAAGTTGTTAGTCGTAGGCCTACACTTCCGAATGCGAGGACATGTTTTTGATTGTCGTCGCGATAACGCTATGTCGGTTTCCAGTGACCGTCCACTTCAGTTTGTCATGCTAAGGCCCAATTTCACCAAGTGTTAAACTCGAGTTTAGCTCGAGTTTAAAATAAACCCTACCTGGGGTGCGGTTTAACTCGAGTTCAAATCCATTGGTGGAATCGGGCCATTTTCTTTTACTTTCCACGATGTGGAATCGGTTTCCTTATTTTCTATTACGTCTTTATCCTGTTCAACAACTTGTAACAGCAAGATTTTCCCACTCTCCGAGTAGTTAGTTCCACGCGAACGTATTTTAATTTTTTTATTTGTTATGTTGTCAGTGTCTTGTTCAACAGCTGACCTTGTAGACAAAATCACGTGATTTTTAAAGAATTAATCACAGACATCCTTACAAAATAAACTCCGCTTAGCTAACTGGAGGTGAATAAAATGTGGTGGAATGGGTCATGGTTTTAAAGATAAGCTTAGCTTCGTTAAACTTGAGTTTAAATCCATTTGGTGGAATCGGGCCTAAGTACAATTCTGTCTGCACTTGTTTTTGACAGGGAATGAACCTGGACGTATCTGAATGTATTATTTTGTCAAACCTTGGATTCAAAGCTAGTGATAATGGGTTTACAATGAGTGGTGGAAAGAGAGGTCAGGGACTGGGAGAGAGTGGAAAACTGCCGGCTAGGCAGTGGCGGAACTTCGTTTCATGGGCCCGCTTAGTTCCGCCACTGCTGCTATAGGCTGTCATTTATCATCCAGACTAAATGCAACAGTTTACTACGTAACGTGGGTCTTGTACCCAGACTTCAATAACTAAACAAACGCAGTGTGTGGATGTTATTTCATCCTCCACAACTAGTTCTAGGCGCAAGGTGCAAGTTGTAAGTCTTGAGAAATGCGAGTTGTTTACAACAGCAAACATGAAACTTGTTCGGTTAGGGGGGGGGAGGCGGTGAGGGGAGGTCTTCCCCCTACCCCACGGCACAATAAAATCATGATAGTTTTTACTAAATTACGTGAAATCTAACATAAAAAATCCTGCAAAAGCTTTAACGTTGCGTTTTTAAATATTAAGGACTTTCAACCGAAAATTACTATCGTTTAAAATAGCAACGTTAAAGATTTTGATAAAAAAAAAAAACAGCAAAATAAGGATGTTTTATTTTGGACCCCACCCCCCCAAAACCAACAAGTTCTGCAGACATTATAAGACGCTTTCGTTTCTCTCTTTTCTCACTCTCACATACGCAGCTCACTGTTCTGAATGGCTCATCGTCAGTTCTAGTCGTGATAATTGAATTCTGGGCGATTTTGAACAATTATTCGAAAAAATTACTTACCTCATCTCATGCCTTACGATTTAGGACGGGTTGAGAACTCACTTATTGAAAAATGGTTGCCAATACAATAACATTTCGTCTTAAGACGAAACGACCTTACGCCTTAGAATTTGTCATTGAAACTTATCCAATGATATTTACATCTATTTGGCTAGATCCCAGTTATTAGTCCACTGGCGACAAGCGTGTCAATTAGAAGCCATCTTCAATAGGTACGTTTGTATGTTAAAGTAGGTTGGAGTGATTAGTAGCCCAAATATTTTTCAAGATGGCTGTCAAGTTAAAAGGTGAGCATATTAGCCATTAACACCAAATGATTACTTATTTCCCTTATCCAATAACTTATTATTGTTTCTGTTTGTGCTTTCCCATGCTGCACAAGCTAAAACCATATCTCAATAATCCAGAAAAATACTTAATCCCACTTAAAACATAATGTAAAGCTTAAATTGATAAGCCAAATCGCCATCTTGAATAGGTCAGATTGACGCTTCAATTTGGTACGCTAGCGCCTGTACGGACTTATTTGAGACTGATGATCTAGCCTACTATAGATGTTTGTATTTACGACATAATATTTCACATATAACGTACAAACTATGCATAGAGTTCCGATAACAAACAACAATCAACAAACATACAAAAACAAAAAATGTTATAAAATAAGAAATTTGCATTTGAGCTTTTTTCGACATCTTTTGATAGGTCTAAGATGAATCCGATGTATCATCTTGGAGATTGGACAAATTGTTTAATTGTCTACATAAGAAGAACGAGCTTACTTCCAATGAAATATGTTTGACTGTAGATGTGGACGTATTTACTATTGTCTTGTACCGTCCCTTGTAGCGCTGTCTGACTGCTGCCGCCAGCAACTGTCGCTGTTCCAGCCCTCGCTTCACCACAGCTACACCAACGGTGCGTTCAGTCCGTGTGTCAGCAAGGAGACACTCAACTCCACAGCCCCAGAAGAAGGAAGCATCCAAGACGACCCTCCCTCTTCCACGCCGGAGCAGAAAAACAATATGTTCAGGTAACCAGTGGTTAACGTTTGATCTTAATCATTGAGGAGACAAGACAATGTTGTAAAACAACAAAGTTGGATAATTCCAATATTCTCGTGGATGTGAAGAAACGATTTCTCAAGCTAATTATTGGTGTCTTAATTTCCGGGGGTAAAAGCGAGTGTCATTGTATACTTAAAAATACATTTTTTTTAATTAAAGGGCGCTTCAACCGTTTGGTCATAATGCGACACTCTAGCATAGGGGATATGGGTAGGAGGGGCCCATGCTGGTCAGAACCAGCCACGAGTGGGGGAGAAAAGGAGGGGTTCTCACGTCGCTGTCGACATAGTCTTTGTCATCGTTCGTTGTGTCGGTGTCGGGGAGGTCGTCAAGGGAAAAAATGGTGTCCCCTATGACGATTGCCATGGCTAGCCTCAAATTTCTGGGAGTTAACTCCCCTACGCGTACGTTTCATTATGGGTATTCAAAAATCCGATCATATAACTACAAGTTACAAAGGTCTTCAATAGCTTCGTCTAAATGATCGACGTAACCTCCACTCTGTCTGTCTCGTTCATCGCGTATTATCAACTTCTTTACCGTCTTATCTTGCTACCAACTTCACGTAACTTACTCGACAATTCATTCACTATCAGTGCAATTAGAACTTGGAACGCTCTACCGTCAAACATCAAGAACACCTTTATCAATAATTACAATATTTTTAGGAGTAAAATTCATGATTCACAAAATGCCATGGGAGTACTGAATAAAATGCACAACAATTATTGAACTTCTGTAGACAACCCACTTAATAAGTATGGTAATAAATGAGAGTATAAATGTGTAAAATGTATAATATGTAGTATATGCACTTTACAAATGTAAATTAATGTTATATCATCAAATATTCTTCTGTAAATTCCAATTTCTAAAACAAATTAGTAATCTGAAAATGTATTTATATTAATGGTTGGAAGAAACGGTTTAGCTGGCCTAAGTCCCGCCTGGAAAAGAAAGTCGATTATCTATCTATCTATCTATCTATCTTTTTATTACTGGCTGGTTTTTGAGAGGTGGACTTTTTCTTTTGAATCGCCTTTCACGATAAGCAGTGCCATGCCCTGAGCCAAATCTACCCTGGGCCCAGACAGTAGTAAAAATACATGTATAGGCTATATACCTCTCAGTATACATAAAAAAAATTCAGGCTATACGCTGTGCTTGGTGTATGTGAAAGAAACATGCCTAAACTCGTTAAAACATTCCAATCACAAAAAGGGTATAACATTTACCGGAGCTGTGTGCCACGGACCCGCATTGGTTGGGGGCATCCCCTCAGACCCCCATTGTAAAACATCACGTACTTTACCAGGGACAGAGCATATCATACCCATAAGTAATTTTTGGATGACATCCATGCTTAAACCACGTTGCATACCCCCCCCCTCCTCCCCCCAGCTTCCGAAAACGAGCGGAAAAAGCGTCCACCATTTTTGGTTTTAAATTTACATGAGATGATCGAGGCTGGGGTAATTGTTTATTATTTTATACATTTCATTACTACTTCCATCACATGGCCTCTCACACTTTTGTTTCAATAATAAAAACGTGCCTCACCGAAAATCAGCATTCTTCTCATACTGAGGGTTATTATACATTTATCGATATTTATACATTTACGGACTAATATATTTTCAAAGAAATGTTATTCCGGAGACAGGGTGGCTGCACCGTAGAGATACGCCATGTCACATCAGAGCATACATGGTTACAATACACCACAGGGTCTATTTTAGAGTCCGTATTTTCAATTTATCACCATTGCCTATTTCGCCCCTCTTCATTCAAGCGGAATAAGTAGTCTTGTAAAGCTGCCAACCCCTAATTCCTCTTGACCGCCGTCACAGACTTCGGTCAGCGTTGTCAATAAAGAGGCTCCACTCCTTTCAACACAATAGAAAAGCAATTTAAATGTGTCGTGTTTGAAGCGAGTTCTATTTGGCAACATCGAGGCACGCGTAACGATGTAGTAGGTCTGGCTTTCTGACGAAGGTATAATTGGTACATGAGTCGGCTTCTTTTTTTAAATTTAATTTCTTTGAGGGAAAAGCAGTGGTGGTAAAATGGAAACCCGGACTACTAACTCCGGCAAGTCTGCAACAATAGCCGATCTACAGCGGTGACTTTTTAAACACAATAACCCACGGGACCAGTGTTGTTGATCAACAGAGATAACTTTTTCAAACAAACACCAGGGCTAGCAGTTATAACACTGACCCCCAAGACTACTGCGCTGAGCATGACATTCTATTTACAAGCTTAATAGTTCGTCCGTTTACAGTTGACGAATTTGGAGTTCCTCAAAGGGACAAAAGACCTGATTTGTTCACACCTCTTGACAAGATCATCTTTCTCTAGTTCACCGGGAAATAGTCTCGGAGATCCCCAGTGATTGACAGATCTATTACAATGAATCGCAACCCTGTTGCCAAATCATTTAGTTTGGTTTCAATTATTGCGCTTCATTGGTTTGCCAAAGAGACGCACAATGAAACTTCAGCCGAAAAACATTGACGACGGTCAACGAAGACTGAATTTCAAATTACAACTCTCGTAATTGGTTATAACAAGTGGCTTATGTTCCCGCTGTGTCGGCGAAAAAGCCGAAATTCGTCAAATGTAAACGGACGAACTATAATAGTCGATCGACAAGTTGTCACATGCGTTATTGTATTTGCGAAGTTTTCGCTGTCGATCTACTATTGACGCACGAATAGATGTTCAGCCACGGTCGTTTAACCGGTTCCCACTCAAACACCGAAGTTAAACATCCTTCGGGCGTGGTAAGGGGTAGTGTGGGTGACCGCTCTTCCCTGAAACACACGACGCATACCGCTTGCACTAGAGTAGACGAAGGTAAGAATGCTTCTCCTTGACGTCTGCTCGGCAGTCCAGGTTAGTGGAGGAACCTTTATGACTGTCAAGGTAACACCGTCCTCTTGTATGGGACGTAAAGCCGTTGATCCCCTTGGTACTTTTCTACAGGAGTATGCTACGTGCCGGTACCGGGTTTCCCCTCCTACCTTCTTCATCATCATCATACATCTCTGATACATGCTCACTCTTAAAGTTAAATGTCAGTAAACGCTGTATGTGCCAGTGCATTAGCTAGATACACAGTCTCCAATACCTCCGCACAGGCGCGAGCGTAGCAAATTGAAGGCTCAATCTGCCATATACAAAATGGCGATTTGGCGTTTTTATTTACTATGCTTTTTTAATGCATTTAAGTATTTTACTGGATTGTTTGATATGGTATAACTCTTGTGCAGCATGATATTGAACAAACATAAACAATCAGAAGTTATTGCATAAGGGAATTTAGAAATCATTTGATGTAAAAGGCTAGTATGCTCAGCTGTCAAACTGGCGGCAATCTTGAGAACTATTAAGGCTACAAATCGCTCCCATTTGATTAACATGCAAACTTCCATATTCAAGATGGCTTCAAATTGTCACGGAAGTGGACCAATGACTGCTGATCTAGCCAATTAGAGTTCAATATCTATGTGCCAGTGAGTGAGAATATTCAACCAACGGGTTTATACGAACAATGTTTCTGCGTGTAATGTACGTGTGTGTCGCTACTTGAAACGAACTTGTTTCTTGTTTCAGGGCCTACCTGACCGTGATATCGAGCTGCGTGTAATGTACGTGTGTGTCGCTACTACTTGAAACGAGCTTGTTTCTTGTTTCAGGGCCTACCTGACCGTGATATCCAGCTGCGTGTAATGTACGTGTGTGTCGCTACTACTTGAAACGAGCTTGTTTCTTGTTTCAGGGCCTACCTGACCGTGATATCGAGCCTGCGTGTAATCTACGTGTGTGTCGCTACTTGAAACGAGCTTGTTTCTTGTTCCAGGGCCTACCTGACCGTGATATCGAGCTGCGTGTAATGTACGTGTGTGTCGCTACTTGAAACGAGCTTGTTTCTTGTTCCAGGGCCTACCTGACCGTGATATCGAGCTGCGTATAATGTACGTGTGTGTCGCTACTACTTGAAACGAGCTTGTTTCTTGTTCCAGGGCCTACCTGACCGTGATATCCAGCTGCGTGTAATGTACGTGTGTGTCGCTACTACTTGAAACGAGCTTGTTTCTTGTTCCAGGGCCTACCTGACCGTGATATCCAGCTGCGTGTAATGTACGTGTGTGTCGCTACTACTTGAAACGAGCTTGTTTTTTGTTCCAGGGCTTCCTGACCGTGATATCGAGCTGCGTGTAATGTACGTGTGTGTCGCTACTACTTAAAACGAGCTGTTATTTGTTTCAGGGCCTACCTGACCGTGATATCGAGCTGCGTGTAATGTACGTGTGTGTCGCTACTACTTGAAACGAGCTTGTTTCTTGTTTCAGGGCCTACCTGACCGTGATATCCAGCTGCGTGTAATGTACTGTGTGTGTCGCTACTTGAAACGAGCTTGTTTCTTGTTCCAGGGCCTACCTGACCGTGATATCGAGCTGCGTGTAATGTTCGTGTGTGTCGCTACTACTTGAAACGAGCTTGTTTCTTGTTTCAGGGCCTACCTGACCGTGATATCGAGCTGCGTGTAATGTACGTGTGTGTCGCTACTTGAAACGAGCTTGTTTCTTGTTCCAGGGCCTACCTGACCGTGATATCGAGCTGCGTGTAATGTACGTGTGTGTCGCTACTTGAAACGAGCTTGTTTCTTGTTCCAGGGCCTACCTGACCGTGATATCGAGCTGCGTGTAATGTACGTGTGTGTCGCTACTTGAAACGAGCTTGTTTCTTGTTCCAGGGCCTACCTGACCGTGATATCGAGCTGCGTGTACGCGGTGTTCATCGTGACCTTGGGAGTCGTTATCTACATCAGCGACATCATCCTGGGTCACACACCCTTGGCGGAGGTGAGACCATCTTAATCCACCACTATGGTCCAAGCAAACTCCTCAACTCCAACCTGTATGCCTTCCTCGCGGGCGGCGGTAGGATTTTTTTCAAGGGGGATCTGAACTTTTTTTCTTAGCTCCCAGAAGGGCACGAATTGGAAATGAAAAGGTTGATCGATGGTGATTCAAAGCAAAGTAGGAAATTAGGAAAGTACGAAGCCGGCTCGTGGAGTGAGCCCCCCAACAATAGCGCCGCAGGCGTAAACTCTTTAATTTTTACAAAACAACAAAGATGGACTTGCGATGGGGTCTCATTCATCTCCATTCCGAGCAAATATTTTCATAAAAGACTTTGAAGAAAATATCGTCGTCCTATGCTGTTCTAACCACCTTCTTAAAAACAAATATTGAAACTGCCTATGGGCAGAAGATAATATTATTTTTAGGATAATTTTTTTTTCTATGTCATTGTTCGTACTATCACAAATACTAACACAGAGACTTATTTTAAATTTCTGCCATCATTCTCTATTTGAAATGTTTTTTTGGGTTAGCAGTAACTTATCTAATGCAAATGAGATGAAACAGTATGGTTCTAGGGCAACAATAATTATGTTAATGTTAACTAAACTGACTAATAGTCCATACATGCCTAATAGTCCATACATTGTACAGTGTCGAGTCAATGTTCGGACCGAGAGGTCGTGTATTCAAAGTGTTCCGTGTACATCGAGTGTTATTTGTGTTGCACAATGAGTGAACCACAAGAATAGTGCTTCGTACAGTGTTATTATTCTTACCTGTACATTCATTTATTCATTTAATTATTTTCATATAATATCATCATATTTAGTGTAAAGGACTGCATCATACAGCCAAGCTACAGCGTTGCGACAGATTCCCATTGTGATCCAATACAACTATTACATAGTGCATATTATTAGTATTAAATTTACTTAGTCTCACCCACCATAATGTAGGATTGTCAATTGACCTTGACCTTATCATCGAAGTTACTTTCGATATCAAACAAGTGCATTGCGCCTCATCATGCTCAACGCATACTCCCAAACCTGAACTCGAAATCGTAGCCGACAATATCAGTGTCGTCACCGCCGAGATGCAAAGGCCTACTAACCATTCTAAAAACATATAACCAAGTCTAGGGGTA
Source organism: Sweltsa coloradensis (assembly GCA_024449915.1). Classification (NCBI taxonomy): domain Eukaryota; kingdom Metazoa; phylum Arthropoda; class Insecta; order Plecoptera; family Chloroperlidae; genus Sweltsa; species Sweltsa coloradensis. Next base: position 128,114 of record JAMZAV010002711.1, read on the forward strand.
CAGGGTGTATTTCCAACCCCTTACACACCGATTATGTCAAATCAGATAGATGTAGACAATGCTCCTAGTACATCCAGGGAAAATACGATTTCATACCCATCAGAACCAAATAACCACCGATCAGTACCACTCCCTCCAGACCAGTGGACCACACTCCCACTGAAGGGTAAACGGACAACTACGCGCTTTAGTACAACAGAAGAAGTTGATACGCTAGCAAATAGCTTCAAATTAAAGCAACAGGGCTCTACCACCTCTACAATATCCGCAGATGCGAGCCTCAAGTTCGCAGCAAACCCGCTTACTCTTTCCAATAGATTTGCGCCTCTCCTTCCAGCCAACAATGTTGGAAAACGTGCCGAATACCACACTGATGATGAACGTGACGATTCAAACCCTGAACTCATGGACGATGGCGAAGGAGCGGGTGGTCCCATTGACCAACGCTCGATTTCGTCGTCAGTTAGCTCATCGAATCACTCACGCAAAGGTTCTACTACACCTGGCACCACGAAATCCACTCGCCCTCAACGCACACCTGCATCAACCTCCACCAGATCACCCCCCATTACTGTCTATGGTTTTCCTACCTACAACCACCTACTCACATACCTCAAAATTGCCACAACAGGCAACTTCACAATATCATCCTCCACCGACACCTTCAGAGTAAGAGCTGACTCTAAAGCCACTTACGATCAAATAGTCAGACACTTCCTCAAGGAGGAGATCACGTTTCACACCTTCCCCACCGACGAACTTCGACAAAAGAAGACTGTCCTCCGTGGCCTCTGGGCAACGGCCCCAGCTGAAGAAATCTACGTCGACCTCAAGAACCAGGGAGTCAATGTCCAAGCTGTCCGCCGGCTCCTCCACAGGGAGACATCCGGTTCCCAGCGACCGATGCCTCTGTTTTTTGTTACCACAACCCTTGCCGAACAAGATCACCCATCCACCTCATCGAAAAGGTTTGTTACCACAAGGTAACGGTAGAGCGTTACCGTGGCCCCAAGTGACCACGGCAGTGCTTTAATTGTCAACAGTTTGGCCACTCTTCCGTCTTTTGTAATCTAACGCCAGTCTGCTTCAAATGCGCCCGTTCTCATCCATCGAAGGAATGTACAAAATCACCAGATGTTCCAGCCACATGCATTAACTGCGATCAGAACCATCCCGCATCATATAGGCGATGCCCATCATATCTCAAAGCACTTGATGCACAACCCTCTCGTGCAATCTCGCAAGACGGTAGAAACAACAAAACATCTCAGATTCCTATCCAGCAGACCCAAACTTTCGCTCAAGTCTCACTGCATGACTCGTACGCAAATATACTTAATAATCGACCGGTACTTCAACCCGTACCCCAACCTCCGCAGGCCTATCCTCCGACCCCGAGGAACACAACTCCACATAGCCCTAACGAGCCATCTACCTCACCTCAAGTATGGTCCATAATATCAACCTTTGCTGCTAGCCTTACGTCCTTATCCACAGATCCAATTATAGCCTCACTGGCAGTTTTTCTCCAAGCCATGTGTTCTGTCAATATACGCCCATAAACCATTACCAACACTCGCCTAGAACGCAAACAGTGGAATAAGAAACAAAACACCAGAACTTCTTGTCTACTTCACCTAATCAAATCACTATCTATTGACTTTACCATATTGAATGAAACGCACCTCCTTCCATCACACCGCTGGCATGTCCCAGGGGGCACTGCAATCAAATACCATCTACCTCTTGATACTCACAAGACTTCTTGCCACCGCTCACTGCGATTGCAGCAACCTCCATCTCAACTGCCTCTGCTACTGGGTGTCCTCCGTGTTGTTGCTGCCTACTCCCCGCCAAGGAAAACTTTCGACCCCCAACCCAACCCAAGACCAGAACATTATATTTTCTAACAATATACCAACAGTCATTGTACATGGCATTGTACTTTCATCAGAACAGAATGTCTGTCAACTCAACTCCACATACTTAATGCCCAACAACCCACTCTGTCAACATGGCAAAACACTTTTTTTCCCCTGGTAATACAATCATACTACATTTGAGGGTTTCAGACCCGGTATTGTATATTTAAGCAAGAACATATGTTCGTTCATTGCATAATTCTAAAAGCATACATTGTTTACATTTCATTGACAGTGTTACTGTTGTAACAAGATTATTTATAATTTATCTAGATAAAGATAATTATCCAAAAAGTTATCTAGAAAAGATAAAAGATAATGTGTAGAAAATCATCTAGATAAATGATAAAAGAAGGAAATTATTATATAGATAATTTTGTTTAGATAAAAGATAATAATTATTGAGATTGACGTGTTTTTTTTTAATATTATTTTTTTCCCCAATAACAGTTTTCTTGTCAATCGTAATATTTGTCAGACACTTGACAAGTTGACATACCTTTCTAGAAGAATTTTCAAATATGCGGAACCACGATTAAGATAACATAGTAGGTTAAACTTTAAAACTAGTAAAATCATTTTTAATTGCAAACAATGATTAATATATTTATCTATGTTACTGATTATTATTTTACCTAAAAAATGTTATCTTAAAGTTTTAAAAAAATTAGAGAAGCTAAACTATATTTTATCTAGATAAAAGAAAAAGATTCTATCAAATAACTTATCTAGATACGATAAAAGATAACAGATAAGTCACAACACTGTTTATTGATGATCGGTTTGCTGTATGGACATTAAGGGATAAACAAAAATAGATGACTTTATTGTGGATTTAATTATATCCATGAATCTAGAAAATTATTCATTAAGGAGGAAGAAAGATGGCGAGCTTCCATTATTTGATATTTTTCTAAAGAGAACCAATAACGAACTGTTGGTAATCCCTTCTTAATTCTAATGTTATTTGATGTTGAAGACCTATAACTTACACCAAACAACACTAAATAAAACTACTGTTTGTCTCATCATAACTAGAGCCCGGCGTTTTAGGGTTCAAAGAAACTAAAGTCCGCGTCAAATTAAGAAGGCCTCCTCTGAAAGAGCGACTTATTTCTATGCTCTCTTTGTGCAACGTTGTAAACATCAAATTATGTTGTCGGATTCTCCTAATGGAGAGAAGGGTTGATCCATCGCTTCCAAATACAAAGTGACCCCAAAATACGCGTCAGCTGTGCCTGTGCCCATGTCGCGCGTCGCGCCACCTGAGTGAATGGTTATTATGTTTAATTTCCAAGAAAAAAAAACAAACAAAGCAATAGAAGGTCCATGCAGTTTGGAGTGGCCGGTACAACAAGGGTTGGTAAGTGGAAGACATGATTGACAGTTTATGGTCTCCAACAATACCAACTATTTCCTTTGAGCTAGCATTTTACGGGTGGTTCAGGAGGGCTTCTTGATATGAACACAAGTATAGGATGTCGCCTGCTCTATTATGAAAGGTTGTAAGCCCGTCCGAATTTGACGGGAAGGATGGGCCTCTCCGTAATAACAAAGTACAATCACATCCGATGCAAGTTGGTTGCAACCTCCCGAGTATCGAAAACCACTTGTATGTAGGCCTGGGTTAAGTGGTTTACTCTTCTTTCTGCGCCTACATTACTATAATGCCGCGCAAGATCAACGTTTCAATTACACTCGCTCCATCAATATCATCCCCATACAATATATAGGGCCAAGGTCGCACTGGACGTGACTGTACTTTAGTGTTAGTGCTCTGCGGAGTCCACTTCAGCTGTAAACTGTGATACGTTTACAACGTGACCACCACGGCCTGCGCTCTTTGAACCCACAAATCGCCTGGCTCTAGTTATGATGAGACAAACAGTACTCCCTGTTGTGGATGAAAACAGGACAGTGGTTCCAAAACATAACACAAATACCACAAATACACAAATACACACAAGTACCACAAATAGCTGCGATGCATGATGGCGAATCGATATGTCGCAAAGATGCTAGCATGCGAGTGGATACTTCGACTGATCGACACGGCAAGATTGGTCGATTGGAACAAGGAGGCGGATGCGGCGAATCAAAAGAGAACAAGAACTCAACCTATAGCGCGATCGTGAATCGAGGCCAAAATACCAAGACGCAAGAGTTGGCTGTAATAGTCAAACCTAAATCACACGCCGCACAAGATAGCAAGAAAACAAGAGAAGAAGTAAAAAAGGCAGTAAACCCTAGTGAAATGGGAATAGGAGTGACTAAAGTTAAAGAAATCAGAGATGGGGGAGTGGTGATAGTCTGTGACAGCAGAGAAGGCCTACAGGCTCTTCAAAAAGAGACAACTGTAAAGCTTGGGAACGACTACGACATAACAAAACCAAATATAAAAAATACGGTTAAGATAATGGCTATTGGGGTTAGCAAAGAGGATGAACTAAGTGAAAATGAAAACTGGGTAAAGGAAATATGCAAACAAAATGGACTCAACACCATAAGTAACAACCGAGAAAACTTCTGCATGAAAATTGTACATATCAAGAAAAACTACAACAAAAGAACATTTAATATAATATTTGAAGTGGACAAGGAAACTAAAGAAGACGTGAGTGATAAAATTAAAATAGGGTGGAATGTATGTAAGGTGGTCGAATATATACATGTGATAAGGTGTTTTAAATGCTGCCAATATGGCCACACAATGACGAACTGTAAAAATGGACTTGCGTGCGGCTACTGCGGTGGGTACCATAAATCCCCAGACTGTACAGCAGACTCTGCTAGCTGCCTTAACTGCATACAAGCAAATAATAGATATGGTTTACAATTAAATGAAAACCACAATGTTTGGGACAAAGAATGCAAATGCTATAAGCGCATTGAACAAAAAGTAGCTCAGAGGCAAAGGTTTGGGTGATCTTATCCGGTACGGACATCTCTACACCAGACGGCACAATCATCTTAGATATATTATTAGTTATTAGAATTATTCATTGCACTATTCCTCTCTACAGAGAATAATTGTGTCATACAGATACCATGTATTTGTCCAATGAATAAAATACTTACTTACTTACTTACTTACATACATTTTGTCTGTCTTGTTTCAGTCGTTCAGTATCTACCTGGTGCTGGTGGGTCTCGTCTACTTCCTGTTCCTCTACATAGACATCCGACGATGCGTCAGAGAGGGCAAGGAAAGAAAGGCTGCGTTGAGGATGGGCGAAAGTGGTAAGGAAAACTCTACTCCGTTCCCGACTTACAGTCTCACCCACCTTATTCACACTCGTGAGACGCGAGAACTTTAGTGAGAATAGCAAGTGAGAACTGTCATTTTGAATGTGTATCATACCGTTGCATCGTACCAAAATAAATAGTACTTACATAATACGCTGAGATCAGTGGTGTAACCAGCTTTGATTTTTTTGGTGATAATATTTTCGTTACCTCAAAAGATCAATGATCAGCATGACTAGTGAAAGCGGTATGTGGGTATGTGTACCTTGTAACAAAGAAGGGGGTGGTAGAAGGTATGTGGGTATATGGGTTTATGTGGGTAGTGTCATTCAAAAATAATTTATGAGTATACTTTCTTTTTTGAGTAAAGTAAATTATTGTGTACAATGGGGTGGAAGGTCTACATGAAAAATTTGGAAAATAAGACATCTATCACAAAACTTCAGTAAGAACTCTATTATCCGAGTTGGATGAGACCAGGAGCACCTCGAATTACCGAAAAACTCGGATGACGCGTTTTTTTTGTTTATTTGCTCTCGTAGGTTAGCCTGATATCGTAAAATAATGTATGACACATGCAATGGATAAAAGAACATAAAATACACACGAAACACTTCATACAGGGTATACCAAATGATTTAATAGCTTTTAAATGAAGCTCACAAACACACGTACACAATTAGGCCTACATGTCGTAATAAAAACGCATGTCTAGGCCTAAACTCGACGCAGTAGGCCTAGGCCTAGAATTCAAACATAGGCCTAAAATTCCTTTCAGTTCGGCTTGTCCGCACCTGAGGCTACGTTAACCTAGAGAACCTCCCTTAGAAACTGGTTTGACTGCTGACAAGCCGAACTGAAAGCCACTGTAGGCCTAGCTCTCTTTCTCATGTGGGAAAACCTCTCACTACTATCGCCCGCGCTGAAGCTCTCGTCGCAAGATAAGTCTGGGAAAGAAATGAGATAAGCCCATGAATAACAATTCAATGCGTCGTGATTACGAATTTCGTGAATCGGTTGAAACATGATCGCTTCGCAATTCTTCTTCCACCTAGTTCCACAACGAACATCTTTGAGTCTCAAAGCAGTAGCACCGGCATGCCGGTTGGATCGTATGCGCACGCGCAGGCAGTGGACTGCTCAAGAGTCAAGTAAGGTCTTCATGTGCGTGCGCCGTGCGGTCAGTGCGCACCCCCGTAAAAGCACTGGTGTCTAGCGCTGCGGACGGACAGCAGAAGCGACGTTGCATCGCATGGAGTGCACCCGGGCCGAAGCACGATCGGCCTCAGTCGGGAAGGCTCTTTACTGGCGATGCGCGCGACGCACACTGCTCGATAGTCGAGATATATCGCCGATCTTTCTTCTCTTGCACTCACTCGTAGGCATGGGCAATACTCCCGCTAGGCCTACAAAATGTATGCGAGTACATTTAAAAAAGCGCGGCGCGGCGTCTGAATTTATTTTTATGTTTCATTTACGTAGTATTTACTTTTAATAATATATAAAAAAAAAAAAAAAAATATGGAGCTCGGTTAATTCGGTACATCGGATAATCGGAGATCGGATAATGGAGTTCTTACTAATATCTTTATGAATATCTCGTATCAAATATAATCCCCCCCCCCCCTCTGACAAAATTCCGCCCCCGTAGTTACACCACCATGTTGTATGCAATTGTGAATTCGGCACCAAAAAGCACACTAGCGCGGCCCTGTTGGCGGAACGTAGAACCCTAGCAGTAGTGATCACTCGCGTAGACACAGCGGCAAATAACGTGGAAGAACGTGTAGATGTAACTAAAAAGTTGAGTTTTCGGCGTGATACGTTTTGTTTACGGATGTTGAACGTTAGAAATAAAATAAAGAAATATTTGTGCTATGGTTATCACAAGAAAACAAATTTTAAATGAAAGAATGGGGCCTGTAGGCTGTAAGTGCACCATAAAGTGGACACCTGACGCAAGGGTTATGTCTCGAATGGTTAAGCATTGGCCTACGTTTCTCTTTTAAAATACAACTCTTTACACTTAAATAAAGCGATTTAGCCGCGGTCGTTTAACCAGTTCCCACTCGAACACTGAAGTTAAGCAACATCGGGCGTGGTCAGGGGTTGAGTGGGTCGCCGCTCTGCCCTGAAACACACGTATATCGCTGGCTAGAGCAGACTAGGGTTCGTAAGCTTGTGTGACAGCTTCGTTCTCAATGGCGCCGTCTGCTCGGCAGTCCGGGTTAGTGGAGGAACCTGTATGACTGTCAAAAGTTACACCGTCCTTTCGGATGGGACGTAAAGCCGTTGGTCCCCTTGGTACTTTTCGGTAGGAGTAGGCTATGTGCCGGTACCGGGTTTCCCCTCCTCCCTTCTCTATTAAATTTGCACTAGTGGGCTACATTGCCTGTTGCAAATAGAGACATAATAATAATAATAAATAATCGTGATCTCAATTTAAAATTTTGGTTGGGCCTACTCTTAATAAAAACATTATTCTTACATTTAAGTCCAGGGATGAAGTCCGAAAACATATTGTCAGAAGACAGTATGGTGTCACCCACTGAGTTTTCCCGTTGTGTTTGATAGATTTATTATTTATTTATGTTCATTTTTTTATAATTATACTTATTGTTTTTTGCCCGTCACCGACACTCATATTAAATCGCATCTTACAATTTCAGACAATAATTTTAATTCATGCTTATGCCAATAGGCTGTCACACCGTTCCCAATTGTTACACATACAGGCCTACATAGCACATAGGCCTACATTCAATTTGTTTCGTATGTGCATGATGGGCTACCTCAAAATTACAACACTCAACAACAAAAAAACGTTTTCAATGAACATTTTTCATAATAAATACCAATTTCTGCAGCCAAGTATTTTTAGAAGTTTCGTCATGTTCTGAATAAAGCACACTTTGTCGATGATTACAAATTGACAACATCCGGATTTTTGCATAGATGTAGGCCTAATTTATTGACATTTTCAGGGAATATGATGAAAATAATACAAGTTGTACTATTTTATTGTTATAACATTATCGCGGGAAAACGTTAAATATTGCACCTTGTATTTCAGTTGTTCAGTGTTATATCAATTTGTTGCAAAATATTTGTTGATACAACAAACAGACTCGTTTAACTTCAAAAACTTAACATTCTTAATTCAAATTTGGTAATAATTCCTTGGACCAATACAAATTTCGGCGGGCAACTTTACTTTAAGTAGTAATTAAATAATAAATAATAATCTGCTTATGAATTATTTTCTGGATATCTTACGCTCAAACATAATAATATACCCAACTATTATGATGATATTATTATATAATATTTTACATTTCATCCCTATCACATTCAGAAATATAGGAATAGGAAGGTTGAATTTTGGCTATAGTTGGCCTACCTACGCAATTACGCCTACTTGTGGTTGTATAAGAGCATAAAAAATGCAAACCGTAGATAAAAAATATATACATCTTATTTAATACGTGTGCGAGAAAGTTAAATGTAAGTGAACAGATCGGAAATAATCCCCGAATTGTCATAAACCGCGCGACTAACACACGTTAGCGCCATGTACGCTCCAGCCCGGAATCACAATTACGCCAGCCATGTTGTGACGTAGCGCGCCGCCAGTGCTGCGATCTTAAACATTATGAATATGTGTGTAATAAAGTATCATCAGCAATTGGAATAATAAGTAGAATGAAGAGGTTTGTAACCGAGAGAATGTTGAGGTTACTTGTAGATTCTTATATTCACTCTGTTATTGATTATTGCTTAGTGGTTTGGGCAGTAAGACCTTCTACTGAGTATGTTGTACTCCAGAAGAGAATTGACCATCTGTTTGATTCATTTCCCTTGAACCAAGATTTGCAGTCTGATTGTTTCAAGATTGAGGAGAGGATGAAGTATAGCGTGCTGGTAAATACATACAAAGTATTGAAAGGTATGTTTTTAGGTATTCTACCCAATATTTTTAAAATTGTTGATCGTGATAGAAATTCTACTTTAATAAACTCATTGGAAGTTCCTAGATTAAATTCTGAAGCATTTAGAAAGTCATTTATGTACAGAGGCGTATCCTATTGGAATTTAATTTCTTATGATATTAGAAGCCAGTTTACTGATCTAGGAATTGTACAATTTAAAAGTAAAATTGAAGCAATGATAATGAATCAAAGAGCAAAAAATTGATTTTTACTATTTATTTGTAAGTTATTGTCTGTGTGTTTGTGTAATGTTAATTAACCTTCATAAGCTCTTACAATTGATTTTGCTTTTCTCTTTGTTTGTTCATTATTGCTTTGATTATGATATAAACAATGTATTTTCAACTATATTTTTCTGCCTAGATTGTCTGGTTGCCGCCCACTGATGGAGCTTGCAACTTGATTTAGGTATCCTGTATCATTGCTGTGATCAGTTTGACATGAAATTTTTTAAATAATTATATATCTGATATAATTATATATATGAGTCAAGATTTGAACACAAAAATGAAGAATGAACCCAAGAATAAAGATTTCGCGTTCGGTGGTTTCTTCCGCGAAAGTTTGATTTTACTCCCTGATTTGCTGTTCCTGATTTTTGGCAAACCTCATATTCGTTTGAGTGGGATCGTCTAATAAATCAGTTTTTTTCTTTTCGTTTTTCTTTTTTAATGTATGTATGTATGTGTTTTTTTTTTCTTTTCATTCTCCACCCTTTTTTATATTTGATTCATTCATAAAATGCATATAATATCATTCAATTTGTTACCAAAATTCTTGTGTTAAATGCATTGTTGTTGTAATGCTACTATTTCAAATATTTACGAAAATGTAATTTATTGTTGTTTCTGCATCTATGTAATTAGATTTATTTAGTTGTCCTCCTTTGTAAATCAGTTTTTATAACTGAATAGGATAGACGTTAAATAAATAAATAAAAATATAAATAAAAAATACATGTCGATTTGGTGCCAAATAACATTAGACTTTGTGGCAGAATCTTGTAATGTGTAAATAGTGTCCTTCCCCCTTATTGCCATTACAAATGTTTAACACATGCCTCTACTCAATAACAATCCACTTGTTACTCTTCACCCTCTGAATGTCCTCGTGTTGCAGACGACTCCCTCAGCCTGGACAAGGGACGCACCGGCGACCCCCACCCCTGGGGAGGCGAGTCCATCTCCAAGACAGACCCGAGTTCCTGGACCTCAGAGTCACTCGTCAAGCTTGACTACTGCTCCTCCACTTGTTCTCTTTACCCCCCTGAAAGTCCTCGGTTGCAGACACTCCTCAGCCCCGGACAAGGGACGCACCGGGGACCCCCCCCCCTGGGAGGCGAGACATCTCCAGATGCCCGATTCCTGGCCTCCGGTCCTCTCAAGCTTGACTACTGCCCTCCCCTTGTTACCTTTCCCCTCTGAATGCCCCGTGTTGCAGACACTTCCCCCGCCTGGACAAGGGGCGCACCGGCGACCCCCCCCTGGGGAGGCGATCCTCTCCAAGACAGACCCTATTCCTGGCCTCAGATCCTCGCAACTTACTACTGCTCCTCCACTTGTTCTCTTTTCCCCTCTGAAAGTCCTCGTGTTGCAGACGACTCCCCCAGCCTGGACAAGGGCGCCCGGGACCCCCACCCTGGGGAGGCGAGTCCACCAAGCAGCCCTAGTTCCTGGACCCAGATCCCGTCAAGCTTGACTACTGCTCCTCCACTTTTACTCTTCACCCTCTGAATGTCCCCGTTTTGCAGCGACTCCCTCGCCTGCAGGGGCGCACCGGCGACCCCCCCCCCTGGGGAGGCAGTCCATCTCCAGACGACCCTAGTTCCTGGCCTCGGGCCTCGTCGCTTGATACGTTTCCCACTTTTACCTTCACCCTCTGAAAGTCCCGTGTTGCAGAGACTCCCCCAGCCTGAAAGGGACGCAAACCGGCGACCCCCCCCTGGGGGCAGTCCTCTCCAAGATAGACCCTTGTTCCTGGACCTCGAATCATCGTCAAACTTGACTACTCTCCTCCCCCTTGTTACTCTTCACCCTCTGAATGTCCTCGTGTTGCAGAAAACTCCCCCAGCCTGGACGGACGCACCGGCGACCCCCACCCTGGGGAGGCGAGTCCCTTCCAAGACGACCCAGTTTGCCTCAGAGTCCTCGTCGCTTGATACTCTCCCCCACTTGTTACTCTTACCCTCTGAATGTCCTCGTGTTGCGACGACTCCCTCACCTGGAAAAAGGGGCGCACCGGGGACCCCCCCCTGGGGGGGCGAGTCCCTTCCAAAACAGACCCCCAGTTCCTGGGCCCCAAGTCACTCGTCAACTTGACTACGCTCCCCACTTGTTACTCTTCACCCCCTGAATTCCCGTGTTGCAGACGACCCCCCCTCAGCCTGGACAAGGCACGCACCGGCGACCCCCACCCCTGGGGGAGCCGTCCTTCCAAGACAAACCCTAGTTTTCCGGACCTCGAGTCCCCTCGTCAACTTGACTACTTTGGCCCCCCCTTGTTACTCTTCACCCTCCCGAATGTCCTCGTGTTGCAGACGACTCCCCCCAGCCTGGACAAAAGGGGGCACCGGCCCCCCACCCCTGGGGAGCAGTCCCTCTCCAAGACAGACCATAGTTCCTGGACCTCAGAGTCACTCTCAAACTTGCTCCCGCTCCTCCCTTGTTACCTTCACCCCTGAAAGTCCTCGTGTTTTCAGACGACTCCCCCCAGCCCGGACAAAGGGGCCACCGGCGCCCCCCCCCTGGGGAGGCGAGTCCATCTCCAAACAGCCTAGTTCCTGGACCCCAGAGTCACTGTCAAGCTTGACTCCTGCTCCTCCACTTTTACTCTTTACCTCTGAATGTCCCGTGTGCGACGACTCCCCCACCGGACAAGGACGCCCCGGGGGACCCCCCCCCCTGGGGGGGCGAGTCCATCTCCAAAACCCCGAGTTCCTGGGCCCAACACTCGTCAACTTGCTACTGCTCCTCCCTTTTACTCTTCACCCCCGAAGTCCTCGGTTTTCAACGACCCCTCACCTGGAAAGGGGCGCCCGCGACCCCCCCCTGGGAGGCGAGTCCATCTCCAAGACGACCCCAGTTCCTGGGCCTCAGAGTCACTCTCAAGCTTGACTCTGCTCCTCCACTTGTTACTCTTCCCCTCGATGTCCTGTTTGCGACCTCCCTCAGCCTGGACAAGGGACGCACCGGCGACCCCCCCCCGGGGAGGCGGTCCATCTCCAAAACAACCCTAGTTCCTGGACCTCAAGTCCCTCGTCAAACTTGCTACTCTCCCCCCTTGTTTCTCTTCCCCCCTCTGAAGTCCCCGTGTTTCGACGACTCCCTCAGCCTGGACAAGGGACCCCGGCGCCCCCACCCCTGGGAGGGATCCTCTCCAACAGACCCGAGTTTCCCGGCCCCAAGTCCTCGTCAAACTTTACTCTGCTCCTCCACTTGTTACTTTCACCCCCTGAAAGTCCTCGTGTTTCAAAGACTCCCTCGCCTGGCAAGGGACCACCGGGGACCCCCCCCCTGGGGAGGCGAGTCCCTCTCCAAAAACCCCAGTTCCTGGGCCCCGAGTCCCCCTTTGCAAGCTTGCTACTGCCCCCACTTGTTACTTTTTCACCCTCTGATGTCCTCGTGTTTTCAGACGACTCCCCCAGCCTGGACAAGGGCCACCGGCGACCCCCACCCCTGGGAGGGGAGTCCACTCCAAAACAACCCAGTTCCTGGGCCTCGACACTCGTCAACTTGATACTGCTCCTCCCCCCTTTTACTCTTTACCCTCTGAATGTCCTCGTGTTGCAGACGACTCCCTCAGCCTGGACAAGGGACGCACCGGCGACCCCCACCCCTGGGGAGGCGAGTCCATCTCCCAAAACAGACCCTAGTTTTTGGGCCCAGATCACTCGTCAAACTTTTACTACTGCCCCCCCACTTGTTTCTCTTCACCCTCGAATGTCCTCGGTTCGACGACTCCCCCAGCCTTTGGGCAAAGGGGCGCCCGGCGCCCCCACCCCCGGGGGGGCAGTCCACTCCAAGACAGACCCGAGTTCCTGGGCCCCAGAGGCACTCGTCAAGCTTTACTACTGCTCCCCCACGTTACTCTTCACCCTCTGAATGTCCTCGTGTTTCAGACTCCCTCAGCCTGGGCAAGGACCCCGGGGACCCCCCCCCCCTGGGGAGGCGAGTCCATCTCCAAGACAACCCGAGTTCCTGGACCCTGAGTCCTTGTCAAGCTTGACTACTGCTCCTCCACTTTTTACTTTTCACCCTCTGAAAGTCCTCGTGTTGCAGACGATCCCCCCCCTCAGCCTGGGCAAGGGACCCCGCGACCCCCACCCCCGGGGAGGCAGTCCTCTCCCGACAAACCCCAGTTTCCTGGACCTCAAGTCACTCGTCAAACTTGACTACTGCTCTCCACTTTTTACTCTTCACCCTCTTAAAGTCCCCGTGTTGCAGACGACCCCCCCCCTGGACAAGGGACCACCGGCACCCCCCCCCTGGGGGGGCGGTCCATCTCCAAAAACAGACCCAGTTCCTGGACCTCAATCACTGTCGCTTGAATCTGCTCCTCCCTTTTACTCTTCACCCCCGAAAAGTCCTCTGTTGCGACGACTTTCCCTCAGCCCGGACAAGGGACCACCGGCCCCCACCCCCGGGGGGGCGAGTCCATCTCCAAGCAGACCCGAGTTCTGGGCCTCGATTCACTCGTCAAACTTGACTATGCCCTCCATTGTTACTCTTTACCCTCTGAATGTCCCCGTGTTGCAGACGACTCCCTCAAAACCCGGCAAGAACGCACCCGGGGACCCCACCCCTGGGGAGGCGATCCATCTCCAAAACGACCCGAGTTCCGGACCTCCAGTCCACTCTCAAACGACTACTGCTCCTCCACTTTTACTCTTCACCCCTTTAATGTCCTCGTGTTGCGACACTCCCCCCCTGGACAAAGGGACCACCGGCGACCCCCACCCCTGGGGAGGCGAGTCCCTCTCCAAGACAACCCTATTCCTGGACCTCAAAAGCATCGTCAAAACTTGACTACTGCTCCCCACTTGTTACTCTTTTACCCCTTTAATGTCCTCGTGTTGCAGACGACTCCCTCACCGGACAAAGGGGCGCACCGGCACCCCCACCCCCGGGGGGGCGATCCATCTCCCCAAAACAGACCCTAGTTCCTGGGCCTCAAAGTCCCCTCGTCAAACTTTACTACTCCCTTTTCCCCTTTTACTCTTTCCCCTCTAATTTTGTTGCAGACGCTCCCTCACCTGGCAGGGGGCCCCCGGCGACCCCCCCCTGGGAGGGGGTCACCCCAAAACAGACCCGAGTTCCTGACCTCAGAGTCACTCTCAACTTACTACTCTCCTCCACTTGTTACTCTTCCCCTCTGTGTCCCCGTGTTGCAGACGACTCCCTCCCGGACAAGGGGCCCCGGGGACCCCCCCCCTGGGAGGGGAGTCCATCTCCCAAAAAGACCCCATTCCTGGGCCTCAAGTCATCGTCAAACTTACTCTGCTCCTCCACTTTTTACTTTTTTCACCCTCTGAATGTCCCTCGTGTTTTCTGACGACTCCCTCAGCCTGGACAAGGGACGCACCGCCCACCCCCACCCCTGGGGGGGGGGGATCCTCTCCAGACAGACCCATTCCTGGACCTCAGAGTCACCGTCAAGCTTGATACTGCTCCCCCACTTGTTCTCTTTCCCCCCTGAAAGCCTCGTTTTGCAACGACTTTCCCCCACCTGGACAAAAACGCCCGCGCCCCACCCCTGGGGAGGCGATCCATCTCCAGACAGACCCCTTTTTCGACCTCAGATCACTCGTCAAGCTTTACTATGCTCCTACTTGTTACCTTCACCCTCTGAATGCCCCCGTTTTGCAGACGACTCCCCCCACCCTTTCAAGGGCCACCGGGGACCCCCACCCTGGGGGCGAGTCCATCTCCAAGACAGACCCGAGTTCCTGGGCCCCAGAGTCACTGCAAGCTTGACTACGCCCTCCCCTTGTTACTCTTCACCCTCTGAAAGTCCTCGGTTGAGACGATCCCTCAGCCGGACAGGGACGCTCCGCGCCCCCCCCCTGGGGGGGCGGTCCATCTCCAAACAGACCCTATTTTCCCGACCTCAGAGTCACTCGTCAACTGACTCTGCTCCCCACTTTTTACTCTTCCCCTCCCGAATGTCCTCGTGTTGCAACACTCCCTCCCTGGACAAGGGACGCCCGGCGACCCCCCCCTGGGGGGGCGAGTCCATCCCAAGAGAGACCCATTCCTGGGCCTCAAGTCCCTCGTCAAACTTTTTCCGCTCCTCCCCTTGTTACTCTTCACCCTCTGAAAGTCCTCGTGTTGCAACGACTCCCTCGCCTGGAAAGGGACGCACCCGGGGCCCCCCCCCCTGGGGAGGCGAGTCCATCTCCCAAAAACAACCCGAGTTCCGACCTCAGAGTCACTCGTCAAGCTTGACTACTCTTCCCCATTGTTACTCTTTACCCTCTAATGTCCCCGTGTTGCAGCGACTCCCCCAGCCGGACAAGGAGCACCGGCGAAACCCCCCCCCTGGGAGGCGAGTCCCTCCCAAACAGAACCAGTTCCCGGGCCTCAGATCACTCGTCCTTGACTACTGCTCCTCCACTTGTTTCCTTCACCCTCTGAATGTCCTCGTGTTGCAGAAGACTCCCTCACCTGGACAAGGGGCGCACCCGACCCCCACCCCTGGGGAGGCGGTCCATCTCCAACAGACCCCAGTTCCTGGGCCTCAGAGTCACTCGTCAAACTTGCTCTGCTCCCTCCACTTTTTACTCTTTCCCCCCTGAATGCCTCGTGTTTAGACACTCCCCCAGCCGGGCAAGGGACGCACCGGCGACCCTCACCCTGGGGGAGGCGAGTCCCCTCTCCAAACGACCCAGTTCCTGGACCTCAGAGTCACTCTCAAGCTTTACTACGCTCCTCCCTTGTTCTCTCACCCTGAATTCCCCGGTTGGGGGGGCGACTCCCTCAGCCGGACAAGGGACCACCGCGACCCCCACCCCCGGGGAGGGGATCCATCTCCAAGACAGACCCTAGTTCCTGGACCTCAGAGTCACTCCAGCTTGACTACTGCTCCTCCACTTGTTCTCTTCACCCTCTGAAATTCCTCGGTTGCAGACGACTCCCTCAGCCTGGACAAGGACGCACCCGGGGACCCCCCCCCCTGGGGAGGCGAGCCTCTCCAAGACAGACCAAGTTCCCCGGGGCCCCAAGTCACCCCCTCAAGCTTTACTCCTCCCTCCCTTGTTACTCTTCACCCTCTGAAAGCCTCGTTTGCAGACGACTCCCTCAGCCTGGACAAGGGACCACCCGGGGCCCCCCCCCCTGGGAGGCGATCCATCTCCAGACAGACCCAGTTCCTGGGCCTCAGAGTCACTCTCAAGCTTTTATCTTCCTCCACTTGTTACTCTTCCCCTCTGTGTCCTGGTTTGCAGACGACTCCCTCATCCCGGAAAGGGCGCACCGGCACCCCCCCCCTGGGGAGGCGAGTCCCTCTCCAAAACAGACCCGAGTTCCTGGGCCTCAGAGTCACTCGTCAACTTTTCTATGCCCCTCCACTTTTACTTTCACCCTCTGAAAAGCCTCGTGTTGCAGACGACTCCCTCACCTGGACAAGGGCCCCGGCGACCCCCACCCCCCGGGGAGGCGAGTCCATCTCCAAGACAGACCCAGTTCCTGGACCTCAGATCACTCGTCAAGCTTGCTACTGCTCCTCCACTTGTTACTCTTCCCCCCTGAAAGTCCTCGTGTTGCGAGACTCCCTCAGCCTGGACAAAGGGGCGCCCGCGACCCCCACCCCCGGGGAGGCGACCATTCCAAAACAGCCCCCAGTTCCTGGACCCCAACACTCGTCAACTTGACTACTGTCCTCCACTTTTTACCTTCACCTTCTAAGTCCTCGTTTTGCAGACGCCCCTCAGCCTGGAGAAGGGCGCACCGGCGCCCCCACCCCCGGGGGGGCGATCCCCTCCGACAGACCCGATTTCCTGACCTCAGACCTCGTCAACGACACTGCTCCTCCAAATTGTTCTCTTCACCCTCTGAATTCCCCGTGTTGCAGCGAAAATCCCCCGCCTGGGGCAGGGACCACCGGCACCCCCACCCCTGGGGCGAGTCCACTCCAAAAACAAACCCTAGTTCCCGGGCCTCAGAGTCCCCGTCAAACTTGACTCTCTCCTCCACTTGTTATCTTCACCCTCTGAATGCCTCGGTTGCAACGACCCCTCACCTGGCAAGGGACGCACCGGGGACCCCCACCCTGGGGGGCGAGTCCCTCTCCAAACAGACCCGAGTTCCTGGGGCCTCAGAGTCCCTCGTCAACTTGACTACTGCTCCCCACTTTTTACTCTTCACCCTCTGAATGTCCTCGTTTGCAGACACTCCCTCAGCCTGGACAAGGGACCACCGCGACCCCCCCCCCCTGGGGGGGCGAGTCCATCTCCAAGACGAACCCGAGTTCCTGGCCTCAGAGTCCTCTCAAGCTTACTACTGCCCCCACTTTTTACTCTTCACCCTTTGAATGTCCTCGTGTTGCAGACACTCCCTCCCAAAGGGACGACCGCACCCCCCCCCTGGGAGGCGGTCCATCTCCAAACAGACCCAGTTCCTTACCTCGAGTCACTCTTTAAGCTTGACTACTGCTTTTCCCCCATTGTTACTCTTCACCCTCTGAATGTCCTCGTGTTGCAGAGCTCCCCCCCTGGCAAAGGGGGCCCCCCGGGGACCCCACCCGGGGAGCGATCCCTCTCCAAGCAGACCCAGTTCCTGGACCTCAAGTCCTCGTCAACTTGACCTCCCGCTCCTCCACTTGTTACTCTTACCCTCTGAATGTCCTCGTGTTGCAGACGCCCCCCCTCAGCCTGGCCCCAAGGACCACCGGGACCCCCACCCCCCACCCCTGGGGAGGCGAGTCCATCTCCAAGACAGACCCGAGTTCCTGGACCTCCGAGTCACTCGTCAAGCTTGACTACTGTTTCTCCACCGGGCGACACTCGGGCAGCTTCTACCTCAAGTGCGGGGCAGCAGGTACCAATCCACATGTGTTGTGTTTCAATTTAGTGTAATTATATTTATTTGACAATCTTATCAGCAAATTACCCTCTTTGTTTCCAATAATTTTCACATATTTTATTATAATATGTATGTACACTAGGCGTCAGAAGTAAATCAAGGGTTATTTTATATTTACACCACCGACACTCAGTCGGCAAAACTCGGATTTGTTCTAAAAGGTGCTTTAAAAGTCACACCAAGCTAGCACTACATACACAAAGATAGACGACGGTTTGCCTTATTTATGTGACTAGAAAACTATCCCTAAATAATTTCTACTACCTACTACTACTTTCTACTTTTCTCAATTCCCGTGCTAAATAATTTCATGTTTTTGAATCCATTTATAAATAAAAATCTTAGCATTAACTACGCCCTGGGCCCAGTGTTTTTAAAAAAGGGGCCCCTTACCCAAAGCACGTAAAATAGGGCCGCCATGTTTCCTCCCCCCCCATTTTTGATGACTCACGCTGATAGCTCTGTGAAAATTGCACCAAAATGACGCCACACAAACCGAATATTTACGTGAGAGGTCGATAACGGTAGGTATATCTTCCAGACCCCTGGATTTATTTATGACGCCTCGTGTACTATCATTGACATCGCTTATTTTGTTTTTTTTTTGCCTGAAAACATACTGTTTGGTGTTTTTAATTTCCTCAAGAAGTAAAACAAAACGGGTCCTTTTTATTCTGAACAAGCCTTATTTTTTCTTCTGGCCAGGGTTTCAGGGCACTTTCTGTTTCCTTTCTGTAAGATTGTTTTGTCACAAAAAATAAATCATTATTATGTTTCATTTCATTTAAATTCTCACACAAATAATATTAGTACTAGTTAAAAGGTTGAGCATGATATTGAATGGTTGTAGGTTTCTGCTTCGGCCACCTGATACACAGCGGTCTCCTCATGGGGCTACCAGATCGTCTTCCTCGCGGCTGAGAACGACGACGACTTCTACGGTTGTGCGTCAGTTCCCACCCTCGTTATAGTTCTAGTCACAAGGTTGAGCATGGTATTGAATGGTTGTAGGTTTCTGCTTCGGCCACCTGATACACAGCGGTCTCCTCATGGGCTACCAGATCGTCTTCCTCGCGGCTGAGAACCCACACTCCTTTTCGGGTTTTGGGGTCGTTCCCACCCTCGTCCCCGGCATCATCTACCCTCTCTACTCGTTCTTCCAGCTGTTCTTCATCTTCAAATACTCAAATGTAAGTGATGAACAGATATCCATTTCTAATTCCTCAATAGAACAATCCACCAATAATAGGATTACAATAACTATGTCCCTCATTGAGTCCAATTATGTTGTTAGAGTTCCGGCTCCATTTTACATACTTGTCTAACACGCTGTACCGTCAAAACGAAGATACACTCGGTTAGAACTGTAACAGCAAAGATATAATCCTCTTTGAAAATGCTTTGATCCTCCCGTTCCTTACATTGATTGCCGGAGTGTTAGCATGCTCTAGTAATTTAATGCATTTCATGATTGTTTTCTCTTTTATGTATTGACCTTTGATATTTGCTTATTGTGTTTACGTTTATGTATCTATGTACATGTGGGCTGCATAACTGGCCTTCCCGCCCCTGCCTGGGTGGGAGAAATTGAACTTTTTCGGTGGTGCAGAGCGGTATACAGGTGTTCACATGATCTTCTCTGAACTCACCCTAAAGCTAAACTCAATATTTGAAGTCAATTAAAAAATAAAATTAATAATTTGTGAGTGTATGTGTTCACGAAAGTAAATTTTTGGGAGAGTAGGCCCTACGAACGCCCAACAGTTGGAATAGGAATCGTTAATGATGTAAGCGTTTGACATGAGCTTCAACACGACGATTTTACACGTGTAGAGCTCAGTTCTTCATTTTATCGACACTGCTAATCCCTCAAAGAAACTAAATTTACAAAGAGGCCGACTCATGTACCAATTATACCTTCGTCACAATGTTGGACCTACCACTTCGTTAAGCGTGCCTAGTTGTTGATAAATAAAACTCGCTTCAAACACGGCACATTTAAATTGCTTTTCTATTGTGTTGAAAGGAGTGGACCCTTCTTATCGACAACGCTGACCGAAGTCTGTGACGGCGGTGAAGAGGAATTAAAGGGTTGACAGCTTTACAAGACTACTTATTCCGCTTGAATGAAGAGCGGCGAAAAAGGCAATGTCCATAAAATGAAGAACGCCTCTTTAACCAACCAACCCTCGTAGGATGTGGCTCGTTGGTCTTGTGGTTAGAATATCTGCTTCCACTGCAGAAAGTCCAGGGTTCGATTCCCGTTAAAATCAGAAGTTTTTTTAAATTCTGATTTGGACTTAAGTCCATCAGTTCTTGTCTTAGTAGTTTGTAAACGGTGACTTTGGAGCCGTCCTTGCAACGAAGCACATAATAAATTTAGAGTTGTTCTGAATCGGCCTTGTTGATTCTGGCGTTGATCCGCGGGTGTTCGTATTGTCCATACCACTGATTGCTATATATTTCCTATTAAAAATATCGATCTTTGGTTGGTTATCGCTCACTCGTCAATTACGTCTGGGCCTACAGGGTTGACCTGGTCGCTTTGATTTACTGTCCCCCACTGAAAACTAGTTATATAACTGAGTGGGTAGACTCTAAATTCAATTTATCTATTTATATATTTATAAACGGCGCCTAACCAATTTGTTGTCTTTACAGTACAACCAACAATGTTCCAATTACGGAATCTGTTGAAGCCATTCTTCATTATGTTATGCCAATCGATTGTAACATATTAAGTTACATAATGTGTAAATAATGTAGCAGTGGCATTTACAACACAACGATTAATGCATTTGAGTAATACAATATATTTGTAAGAAATGTTTCAAGATACATGAATTATTATAGTCCTCACTAAAATATGTTCCCAAGGTAATCATCAACCGCTGCAAGGAGCTGGCTCGCTTCGCCCTGATGCACTGCATCGCCTCCAGCATCTGCTTCTGGGTGTGGACCATCCTGCGCGAGACCATGGACTCGCTCCACCATTACGCGGCGTTCAAGGACAAGATGGCGTCCAAGAAGAGCAGCGAGGTCGTTGAGTCGCTCGAGAGCATCGTCGCGCTGCCGCTCGTCTCCTACAAACAGAGTGAGGAGGACTAAACAATATCCTATAGAAGACAAACACAACTGTATTTTATTACCCCACCATTTATAGATGTACCAAAGGTCTGTTCGTTGGACCTGCACTAACGACTCGGAGCTGCTCGGATAACGAAATAGCCGTTCGTTTCACGAGATCACTTTCTCGAATTGCGTTTTTTGGACTCGAGCAACTTGATCTAGAGCAGAAACATCATGATTTTCCTGCTCTGACTTTTTAGGAGGAGCGAATTGGAGCAACTTAGAGCAAGTTCGATTTAATAGCGAATTACGCGCGTTATTTAAAGAAAAATGGCTTCCTCGTTTGCTGGAAGTGTGATATTTATTTGTCAATAAATGTGACGAAATTTCTTTTTGGATTGATTTTTCTTTTTAAATTGTGCAATTCCGGC